>CM075807.1:62913596-63130638 GCA_037975025.1 Excoecaria agallocha | reverse complement strand
AAGCCCAATTAGGGCAAAAGCAAAGCCCTTGTAGAGCATGACCAGCTTTGCGTCGAGCGAGACATCCTGAAGGCGGGTTTAGAGAAGAAGGAGTTGGCATGGAGTAAGAGGCACGAGGAGGAGCTTACCTTTCAGAAGGATCAACTGCTCGATCAACTGGTTGAGGCCTAAGGGAAGTTGTTGTCTTGGTTAATCTGTGAGGCCAAGAGACATATTCCTCGAGTTGATCTCGACTAGATGGAGGACCTAGGTGTCTTGCCCAATCCTTCATCTAACGATGACGAGTAGGAAACCCTTCAAGAGGGGACGACCGAGGGTGCAGAGAAAGATGGAACACCAGGTGAAAACCTCTCGCCATCTGAAGTTCCTCTTGGTAAGATGGCCGAGTCTGAACTTGCGACTTCCCTACCTATGGAGTCTCCCCAAATTCCCATCGAGCCTGCTGCACGGCCAACTACAGAACCTACTGTAGAGGTGATGCACCTTAAGCCTACAGTCGATCCTGTTGAGGAGCTGACTACTTCTAAAATTGTAGATATAAAAACTTAAAATTTCTCTTCCTCTTTTTCTCTCTTTTCTTTTCTTTTTTTTTTTTTAAGTTTGTAACCTTTGTAACTTCTATAATTCATTATATTAATAAAATGCAATCTTTCTTTTCAGATGTGCCTTCTATGTGTTTGTAATGCAATTCGATGCGTGAGTTATAAGCACGTGTTAGTAGGTTTGGCAGTTAGCAATTGTCTGCTGAGTTATGTTGTTACAGTAAATTTTATGGTTTATAACATCAAAAAAAATGCTAGTTCCTTAATAACCGAAGAGTACTACTATTCATAACGCATAATTAATACCAAAAATAAATGAATCATATAAAATTAGAGATTGTAGTTTAATTGAAAAATTCTTGCTAAGGTTTTATAAATTAAGTAAATAATGATTTGTTACGCAGCATTATTAATCAATTATTTATTTTTTTATTTAACGTGTTATTTTGTTATTGGTCCATCTAAGTAAGTCTTTTTCCACTTCAATTTGTATACAATTGCTACTACCCCTACATACTATGAGAGAGTTTAAAAGTAAATACAAACAGTATTTATTGCAATCATGTTATCAAATCTTTCTAGTTATGACATGTATGCATACATATATAGTCAAATAGAAATGTAACGCCTAAATTGCTTGGAATACAAATCCTATTATTAGGTTAATTAATGTCCCCCATAACTCAACAAGGTATTAAAAAAAATATGTCAACTTCAATTTGCTAATTTTTGAAAACAGCTCAGAAGATGGATTGATTTTGCGAAGGATGCCTTCATGATGCTGTACAAATTGACAAATGTCCATTGCAGGATAAGATCAACCTGCTTTTTATTTATCTTGTAGACCTACGATTTTTAATTCGATATGCAAATTCAATTTATATGATTTTTTATATCCAAATCCGATACATAAATGATTTATAAATGATCCGACCTATATAATTAAAAAAAATTCAATCGGATTAGGATCAACTCATATTGACTTTAACGACTCGAGTCATATATTGTCGATTTCACCGTATGACTTTGTGAATGTTTCTTTTATATACCATGTATTTATACTAACATAAAATTTTCATGTGTATTTTCTTTCTTGCGTAACTATTTTATGGAGTAGTGATTCGATGCGTGCGCATATTCTACGCTCGTATCTGTACCATCAACTCCGCATCCCATTTCGTATTGTGCAAGAACTAACAGTATCATTTTCCTATAAAAA
The DNA here is from genome assembly GCA_037975025.1 of Excoecaria agallocha. NCBI lineage: Eukaryota > Viridiplantae > Streptophyta > Magnoliopsida > Malpighiales > Euphorbiaceae > Excoecaria > Excoecaria agallocha. The sequence goes on along the minus strand of CM075807.1, from coordinate 63,128,877 downwards.
TCAATATAAAGTATAAATTATCCGATATCAATTTGCAAATAAGTACTATCATTTTATTCTTATTGAATAATTTTTATATTAATTTCCTAAAAAATTAATTTTGTGAACTCTTCTGCTTTGTGAAGTTTTATAAGGTTCGTGAGTTCTTCTACATGATTTTTTTGGATTAATGAATTCACTTTAAAAAAAATGAAAGGTTATTTCCATATCTTTAAAGTATTTAAACCGTTAACTAATGTTTGTTTTTCAGTTCTCTTAAGATTTGAACTCAACTGAGAAAATGTCATACCATTAAGCCAAAATCTATTAGTAGCATATGATATTATTTTGATATATTACTGTTTAAATGTAAAATATGATTTACTCTTTAACTATCATGTTGATAAGAAAAAATAAATTTCATGCATATTATTCACTCAATTTTAATTAATATATTTTAAAAAATAAACAAATGAATAGATCCATAATTTGATACATTCAAATCAGTGGCGAAGTCAGGATCTTAGGGTTAGAAAGAGTCAGATTTTAAAATTAGGATGTCATATGATTATTGTTGAATTAAAATTTGATTGAAAATACTTAAAATAAATTAAAAAAATCATTATTATAATTGTAATATATATATATTTGATAGGGATGAGAATGGATTGATTAACCGGTCCATTAACAATTTTCTTAAATAAGTTCATTATTATCGGTTAACCGCTATATCGGTTTCGATTTTTAACTCGATTTTCGGATCGGTTTATCGGTTAACCATTACAAAATTTTAATATATAAATTTAATAAATTATACAATTTATAATATTATTTTTAATAGTTAAAAATGTTTTAAAAATGAAAAAATACTAACTAAATACAATATCCATTAAAATAATCAAAATAAAAATAAAATTTTCATAATTAATTATAAAAATTAAAAATATTCAATATAAAATTAATAACAAAATGCTAATTATGTACATAATTTTAATGTTTATTTACTAAAAATATATATTTTGTAAAATTATATATCATAATATTTATAAATTACATAAAAATTGAAAAATATAAATGTAAAATTTAAAATATAATTCATAATATATATATATATATATATATATATATATATATATATATATATATATATATATTCGATTTCAAATCGATTAACTATCAATTTATAAAGTAAAAATTATAAATTTAAAATTTCGGTTCAGTTAATGTAAAAATCGATTCTATTTCGAATCGATTTTTCGATTAATCATGTTCACCTCTAATATTTGAAAAATTCTTAAAATGTGAGGGCGTGCATCAAGTCTATATGACTCGGCTAGACCGCCACGGATTTGAATCAGTCTAAACACTAGTCAAAGTCTACTTATAATCATATATTATATATGTATATACATATATAAATAATACTTGGTTGGTGTTTTTTTCTTCTAATAATTAGAAACATCCTTTTGCATATACGTACGACATTCGATCCTTAATTTGGGTTGATAAATAAAATTCTAGGAATTATTTTTGGGTCCAATGAAGAATCGATAGAACCGAGTAATAAGGTAATATATTAAATTAATTAGAAAATAAGGTGATTGAGGTTGGCGGGACATTATCTAAACGATTATATGGCAGGCCGTCCATCCAATCACAGTTCGTCGGTGCCCTTAGCTCGCAACCAACTAATCCACGCTATTAATAATTTCCCTGTATTATGTTCTCTACCCTTCTCTTTTCTCTTTATTCCCATTTTGTCCCTCTTGCCCCCCGCTTTATACGCCATTTCCCCTCTAATTTTTCTTTACTTTATTGCCCTTCGTTCCCCATTATTATTTTCTTGACTTTTATTTTATACTCTAACTTTATGTTTACCCTTTTTGGCAAAAATACCTTAATGAGCATGTAAAATGCTTATTTATTTATTTATTTTTTATCTAGAGATTTGTTATCTTAAAAATACTCTCTTCATTTTTTTTATCTGTCGCTTTTGAATGAAATTCAAATTTTATTTATTTGTCATTTTTAGATTTTAATGCAATTTAATTTGCTTTTTCAATTTATTTTTCTTTCCCAATAAAGTCAGAACCAATTAAATTTGATAATTTAGTCTTAATTACGCAATTTAATACTAAATTTAAGTCTATTTATTATTTTTTAATCCTAATAAAAACAACAAAAGTGACTGATAAAAAAGAACGGAGGAAGTAACTCACCGTATGAATATTACCACCGTGAAACGCACTATAAATTGTTAAATAAAATATTTTAAATTTGAACTCCGTTCACCCTTTTTCCTATTAGATAAAATAATTTTTAATCAAAATTTGTATAAACTCTTTTATCTGTTTTTTTATCTGTCACTTTTATTATTTTTACTAGAATTAAAAAATAATAAATATACTGAAATTTAATATTAAATTACGTGATTAAATTTAAATTATGAAATCTGATTTGTTATGATTTTATTGGGAAATAAAAATAAATTAAAAAACAAATTAAATTATATTAAAATTTTAAAAGTGACATATAAATAAAATTTTAATTTTATTCAGAAGTGTCAGATAAAAAAAATGAAGGAAGTAATTATTGTACACCTAATATACTAAATGAATACAAGAATCGGCTTCCATTATGAATTAGGAAAATAAATTGATTTTGTTATCGTATATTATAAAATTTGGATGTATCCGTTGTGCCAAATCTAAATCCAGCTTAACCTACATTGTAATTGATAACTACAGAAATTACATCTCAAAAGGCCCAGTCATTTCGGTACAGTAAGTATTTGAGACGACCCAAATCTACTAACAAGAAAGAGTAGCGTGAGCTGGAAGATAACACAGGGAAACATGACGTCCGATCGGACAGATGGGACGTCCTGTCCTGCCAGCCCACTGGCATAAGCCAACGCCTACACTCTCCACCTACTTCCAGTCACATCGCCGCTCACTTACTCTGACTGACGGTTATCATTTTTCCAAGGCACTCAAGTACCCCTTCCCCAAAACATCTCCTATAAATAGCCAAAAACACGATGGCAGCAGGTATTGAACTCTGAAAATCCTATCTCTCTTTTTAGCTCTTATTCCCAAGTCACTGACTTAAACTTCGGAGTGCTAACGCCTGGGTCCGATCGGGCACTCCGCTTTTGCAGGTCCTTACTTCCTTTTAGTCTCCAAATTGCCAGCTGCTCCTCTTGCAAGATAAGACATTCCTGGTCTTATCATTTGGTGCTTTCGTTGAAAGACATAGCAGACTCAAAATCTTAAGAAAATGTGATTCGCCGAGATCGTAGTGGCGGTAACCAAGACAGATCTGAAGCTCTGAGGCAAAGGAAAATATCCTTCAGAATGTCGCCTGAAGGGAGTCCCCTCCTAGATCTCGGTGATATGATGGCGCAATAGTAGGATAACGCCCCTATTACTGTAGGTAACATGCGTGCTATACTTAATCGCCTCACTGAGGGCGTAGTGCAAGCTTTGGAGATCGAAAATATGCACGGAGCTCTTGAAGACAATCAAGAAAGGGACCTGATGGCAGAAAGTTTTAAAAGAAGAAAAAATAAGGGGCTCTCCTTGAAAGAGCCCAGCGTTTATAATGGGAAAAAGGCGAGTGTCAAAACTGCGAACAGACGCGATAAGGACAAAGAAATGATGTTTTCAAGCAGAGATGTTTCTCACACCTCCAGTAGCTTATATGCTCTATTTTTCAATGAGCAGGAAGAATGTGCGCCTAGTCATGCTTGCTTCCAAAGGACAAAAGGAGAGTTCACTCCTGCGGCGACAAGCAGTGAGGATGAGTGGTTCGAGCAAAGACCAAAAAGGTTTGGCTTGGCAAAGCCAAAGAAAGAGATGCTAGGGAAGAACGCCTGCAACGTGACCTCCCCTTTCTGCAGAGAAATTCTAAAGTCCGAGCTGCCTCCCAAATGGAGAGACATGGTGATGGACCAATATACAGGTAAAACGAACCCTACCACTCACCTTGCAAAATTTTTGACTAAAGTGCAGGTCTATACTTTTGATTAGAGGATCGCCTGTAAAGTCTTTCCGACCACTTTAGGAGGGCCCGCCTTGAAATGGTTACTCAGACTTCCCCCTGCATCAATTGCCTCCTTCCAACAGCTCCAGAAATTTTTTGGAGCGTGATTCCATGCGCGAACGCACACATCAAAGTCAGCCAATGACCTGTGCAACCTCTACCAGAGAACTAACGAAAGTCTCAGAGATTACATTGTTCGCTTTCAAGATGCAATGCTGGAAACGGGGGATGTAAGCATGGATTGGCATCCAATGCCTTAGCAAAAGGAATCGCAGACCGTCCATTTGTCGAATTGCTAACCACGAGGCCACCAAATAGTTTTCCCGACTTAATGGACAGAGTCAGGCGACGCGTACAATCAGATGATGCTCTTAGAACCGGTGGCATCGGGAGGACCAGCGTGATGGATAGGTTGCGATACATGGATGGTCGACCATTCAAGAGAACCCTTATATCCGATCGAGCCGAGGAAAAGCCAAAACAGTCGGTCTTCTCAAGGATCTCAAATAGAAGAAACGGGGATGAAAGGGATAAACCCAACCGCCGCGATAATCGGTCGGTTGTGACTTCTATCCCTATCAGCATTGATTCTCCGCGAATGCCATTGATCGCCAAGAGGAAGCACAGAAAAGCCGATCGACCCAAAGTGGTCAGGGAAGGGGAAAAGCAGTGGAGGTCGCGACAAAAATCGCGAACTATTTCACAAAAAGGTCAACAAAAACCGCAATAAATCAGGTGCAATCGTTACAATTTGTACTAAATGCGAATATTTTCTCACCTTCCTGTAACAAATACTGAAATATCGGTCTATCTTAATATCATTTGTTTTGTCGTCTAAAGATATATTCTTGAAGTAACAACAAAAAAAAAAGAAAAGAAGAAAGCGAAGAAAGTTGCAACATGCAAAAGCTGTTGAAAACCCCAATGCTGTGACATACACAAAATGAATGTCTCTATAAAGTGAGAACAAATTAAGAACAAAAGGTACAAGTTTAAATTCCGTAAGTTTAATAATTATTATTCAAAAAAGCTTATCTATTTTCCAGCAAATGCCATCGCCAAGAGTGCCACCGCCAAGAGCGGATAAGATGAACATCCATCCCCAGGAGCAAATCGGATTATTGTTAATGCCATCGCCAAGAGCGCCGTCGCCAAGAGCGGATAAGATGAACATCCATCCCCAAGAGCGGATTGGATGATTGTTAACGCCATCGCCAAGAGTGGATAAGATGAACATCCATCCCCATGAGCAGATCGGATGATTGTTAATGCCATCGCCTAGAGCACCACCGCCAAGAGCAGATAAAATGAGCACCCTCCCCGGGAGGATTGAGTGGTTGTTAGTACCACCATCAGGATGGCGTGATCAGCTATATAAATAAATCAATTGGTAATTTTCTCGATATCTATGAGCCTTCGACTTAGAAGATTAAATTACGAGAAGGGAAGCTAAATAATGATAATACCCAATGAATCTTAAGGCCGGCTTGTTAAAAGCCTGCAAGGAAGTCTTAAGGAGATTGGAGAAGCAGGCCATAACACCAAAGCTCCGTCGCTAAAGCTCGATGTCCATCCCGAGCATGAAACAAGAAAGCTCTCCCCGCATACGCGTTTTGGGGCAGGTCCCCAGGAACAAAACCGTGAGGGCTCCGGCCCAAAGCAGACAATATATGCAGAGCCCGATCGAATCCTCCTCCCTGATCGAATCCTCCCACCATCAGAAATGTGAGACAAGATCTCCTACCGATCGGTCAGCGAGCGATCCATCATTTTGTTGATAGAATCATAATATATGATCGACACAATGAAATGGTTGTTGGCCAAATCACGCGTTCCAATGTTGAACAAAATCACATTAAAGTTCAGGGAGTATTTTTCCCGTAACAATTTTGTACATTTGTCATGAATGATGTACACGACTCCCCCTATTCAACTTAATATTCCTTTAGCCGACTTTATAATGATTGATTACTGAATTGAGAATTGCAGTTCATAGACGCGGCTGAGAGGAAACTTCATTATTATATATGGCTAATTTTTACAAAATATAGAAAAAATTATTTACAGCAAAAGCTACATTTCTATACTTCATAGGGGAACCCTGCAATGACTTAACGAGGCACGGATGAGCCTCCGTTGTTCCCTGATTACAAGTAATAAGGTTGACTTTTGCATCAGCGTCCAGTCAGAGAAAAGTTTTGAAAAATCTCATAACTACTGATAGAAGGAGAAATGGGCGAGGCATTTGGCTTGGGAAAAGCGCATGCTGGCTTCGTATCTTTCCTCTAGGCAGAAAGTCCTCCTCTGAATTGCTTCCTCTGTGCTAGCTCCTTCTCTAATACAGCACATAACGAATCCCGCTCGGACCTAATTTGGGAACATTCAGCAGACAAACAAGTTACATTACTTTGGAGATGGCACACCTCCTCTTGACGAGCTTTTAGACTCTGAGAAAGACGGGCGAACTCTTCTTTCAGCCTTTCAATCTCCGATTGAGCCGAAAGAAACTCCTTTCTTGCTGAATCATATTTGGCCTCTGCCTCCTTCCTAGCTCGGTCAGAATCTTCCCATTTCTTTTTGTAGAGGTTGGCCACGCCGTGCATATACAAGCCCCTTTTTATCAACTGAAAGTTAGACGAATAAAAGGTTGAGGAATCAAGAGGATAGGGTATCACAAGATGAATGTCTGTTCAAGAATGAATGTTTTGAAAAATACCTCCAGGCTTTGTCTTTGAAAGAAGCTACGTTCTTGGGATAACCAGTCAACATTTCCTATCGCCTTGATATCATCCTCTTGAAGCAGGCCTTGGCATAGATAATTGGCGACCGCCCTGTCATTAATAGACCAGCCTTCGCCGAACTGACTTTTTAAAACTTCTCCTAACGACGCAGCACAATCGCCAGAAGTTCTCGCGGTAGTGCTCTTCTGAGACTCATCTCGAAAAGGCTCCCTGTCCTTAGCAACAATCCCAACACTTGCGGCAGCTGCTAACTCCATAGTTTCTCCTTTAGCCCTATCCTCGGTCTTCTTCCTGGCAGTTTCACCCCTCTTGGCAGCTTCACCCTTTAAGGGCACACTGACTTCAACCAACGTTGTATCAGGCATCACAACAGATTTGTCAAGAAGGGAGTTTGAAAGGTTGGCGAAAGGAACAGATGCCTGCGCTTCTGAGCAAAATGCAAGCTTTCTCTTTCTGGATTTCTTCTCTTCTCTGGCTGCACGGTTGCCCTCCATATTTGCTTTAGCCCGGTCGGCCAGTCGTCTAACAAAATCGTCTCCCTTAGTCATTGCACCTGCAACTGTGTGGTAAAGGCGAAAAGATAAGTACTCCATCATAAACTTTCAAATCACGACTGTTAATATGCATTTAGTTCCAGCACTTCCAACCCATGTTAATATATACGCCAGATTTTGAATATCCGACCAAAGTACCAAGAAGAGAGAAAAGTTATATAGTCTTCTATGTCTCCCACATCAATCTTTGCTAATATCAATCGGGATACTGGTTCGTCAGAAATAGTAAATACCTCCGATCGGATGTATTTAGCAGGCTCTCTGATCGCGCCTTATGAGAAGACAAGACAGTAAAAAAAATCAAATCAAATCAAATCAAAACCAAGGGCAATCCCAGAACATGTAATGAATTACAAGTTCGAAAACATTAAAGGATTTGCTATCTCCGGTGTTCTCCCCAGGTGAATTCCATGGGACAGAATGCGATTCCTCGTTCGAGGAATGATCATAGTTCGAAATCGCCTTTAAGAAAAGAGACGAAATGCTAAATAAGGTGACACGATATTGTCGCGAAAGGTGAAGAAAATTAAACAACAAAAGTTGCTCACTTACTTGGACGATCTGATTTTCGAATCTTCGGAATATAAAGCAATTTTCTATGCGGGAAAGAATGAAAAATGGATCTACGAAGAAAATCCAACAGACTCCTAATAGGAATTATGGAAAAGGGGTGTAAAAATTGCCTATTTATAGCCGCACAACTTCTGGAAATATCCAAGCGCCTCGAAAAGTTATATAGTCGCCATATGCCTTTAAATCATCATGATGGTTCTAGGAAAATAGGTGTCACCTTCGACATACGTGCTGGCAATAAATGCATAATAGTAGATATGAAAAGACGTGACCCATCGGATGCAGACCAATTTGAAAATCTCCGCCAAAAGGTCCCCAGCCAACGAATTGACCATAAAGCGACAAAATTGGCAAGCTCGCCATCAAGTTAGGAAAACCCCTTACGAAGTCTTCAGAATACCTATAAAATCGGAACCCTTGGCATCCCAAGCAACAGGAATACCGAAACGACCAAGAGCCATCAAGCGCAGCCGTTTACACCTAACGAAGAGAATGTTTTCCATCTTTCCTCATCCCTAGGACAAGGTACGTTTCTTTATTTGTTTTTAGACTTTGTTCTCATGTGCAGGACGGTTATTTTATTCTGCCTCAGCCAGTCAAAATTTTCTACCAACGAATAATCCAATACCGATCGAGATTGCTAGTAATGAAAAGTACAAAGTCAAATGTCACGCCGATCGGATAAATAGTGGTTCGCCTCTCAAAATGTCTTCGGAAAATATGGACTCCATAAAGAGTTGTGAGCTTCGCCTGATCGGAACGATCGAGATTGCTAGTAACGAAAAGTACGAAGCCAAATGTCACGCCGATCGGATAAATAGTGGTTAACCTCTCCAATCAATCAAAATGTCTCCGGGAAAAATGAACTTCATAAAGAGTTGTGAGCTTCGCTCGATCGGAAACAGCTACCACATCAACTGGAATTAATGCACTCAAAGCTATGGATAGCCAAAGCTCATTTCTTGTGAATATTGGTCCTCCTATCAAAATCGACGATTCATACCGGGTTAAAGACTCGAGTCACCAAACCCTTACATCAACGATCGAATGGTGTAAAGACTGAAAGGTCATTCGCTATGCGTAATTCTCCCGTGCATGACGGATTACGTGACATTCTGGTCAAATAAAAATGTCAAAAAATTATCCATTGCGCATGAGTGGCAGTTATAAAATGCGACTTCCACTCAAATGGAGGACCTACTTCTAACATCCGGTTGGAATAAGTGGTTACCAACCAAAGGTGGCTGGGCGCTAAAATACTTAACAAACGTATCTTAATTCAGGAAGTATTATCACTTAATATTTGAATTTGTGCACTCCGCATGGAATCATCGTACATCGACAACAATATTTCTTCATATTAGTTATATTGGTGACAAATGTCGCCCAGGATGAAAATTACAGAACAAAGACATACTCGGAAGATAGATATGAAGCATTCAAAAAAAAAGAGAAAGAAGAAAAAATGGGGAAAACAAAACTAAGCCGGCTGACTATGTTTTAACAACACCGCCAGGCCTGATCAATCAAAAGGCGGCAAAGTCCGACCCTGACCACACTGACATGACGACAATCTTGACGATGCTGGTTAACCTTACATCGACCTCGATTGGCCAACAGGCAATGAAATAGCGGGATGTGCACAGAATCTGGCCAAGATCGTATTATAAAATTGAAGCACACTGAAAGAGGCGTGGTCAGAAAATTGTTTTGGCTCCCCATAAGGAAGTGAACTTTATGATATTCGACTGCTGCAACCACGCCTTCAAGCACCGAATGAATGGTCCGCTATTCTCATCTCCCGATGTTCTCCTATTCTTTGCCACGGAACTTGGTTGAACCGTTACAGGTACCTTTGCGGGAAGATCGTATTGTAAAGGGATTTCAATCACTTTCCCTTCCTTGAGTTTCAAAGAGCAAGCTATGAGCCCATGACCTCCGTAGGCTTTTAGAAGGTGCCAATCTACAGGCTCTGTATAATCTGATACCATCTCCGATAAAAAAGAAGAAAAAGCAGAAAATACTTTGTATAGCGATTCGACTCGGTCAATCTCACCAAAGAAACATAACAGGAGCTTCGCATCCCTGCCAAGGATGATTAAAGAATAAGACAAAACATCTTAAAGCTATCTTTTTATATAGACTCCAAATTTCTGGAATCCTCCAAACGTTCCTTTGAGCAGTCGCCACACATCTCCAATTAATGAGAACGCATAGCAAAGAACAAAGCGCCACCTTTGATACATGTGCAAGCATTAAATGCGTAACGGTTGCCCAAAATTGGTGCGTACGGCTTCTCGAATTGGGCATTTCCAAGAGAAATCGAAAGTCTCTCCAATATAACCAAGTAGGCATTTTGCCCGATTGGACCTGTTTTGGGGGAGGGGACAAATGATAACTACAGAAATTACATCTCAAAAGGCCTAGTCATTTCGACCCAGTAAGTATTTGAGACAGCCTAAATATGCTAACAAGAAAGAGTAGCGTGAGCTGAAAGATAACACAGGAAAGCATGACGTCCGATCGGACTGATGGGACATCCTATCTTGCCAGCTCACTGGCATAAGCCAACGCCTACACTCTCCACCTACTTCCAGTCACATCGCAGCTCACCTACTCTGACTGACGGTTATCATCTCCCCAAGGCACTCAAGTACCCCTTCCCCAAAACATCTCCTATAAATAGCCAAAAATACGATGGCAGCAGGTATTGAACTCTGGAAACCCTATCTCTCCTTTTAGCTCTTACTCGTAAGTCACTGACTTAAGCTTTGGAGTGCTAATGCCTGGGTCCGACCGGGCACTCCGCTTTTGCAAGTTATATATATATAAGAAATCTAAAAAGGAAAATAAGAATGTCTGGCTAATCTGAACTACCACTCAACGAGCAAGTTAGTAGAAAAAGACATATATATATATATATATATATATGGGACACTAGGTGGAAATCGAGATGGGATCACGTTGAAGTAGTATTCTTGCGATGAACAATTGAACAAAGCGAGGATGGTCTTACAAAGAAAGGAAAAGAGCTAGCCCGGATGAATCAGAAGTTAGAACTCCAAAATTCAAGTCAGAGATGTTCGGATCGAGAGAGTGTAAAGAAAGAAAGAGGTTGAGAGAGTTTATTTAACTTGTCATGCCTGAAAAGAGATTTGGTATTTATAGAAAATACTTAGAGCCACTTGAGTGGTCTATCTGCATGTCAGAATAGATATCTAGTAATGTGGCACTGAATGACTGATGATGAAAGGATAGCGTGTGTCAATAATTCTTTGGGAACCGAGTTTTGACAGTCCTAATCGAGATGCCTTATCTTTTCGATTCTCAAGCCCATTCGATATCTTATGCCTTAACCCAATAAGAGAGTCGGGCCTGGGCTAAAGGATTCCTCTTGTCCTAAGGTGGGCTTTAGGTTATTGAGTCGAGCTTAATAAATGATAATTTGGTCATTATTGTCCCCCCTTGTTGTCTTCTAATATGTCATGAAGATTGAAGCGAATGGAGCTTGGAGGGGTCATAGCCGATAGTGTTTTTAGAAAAACAAGTGTTGCAAACTTTACGCTGTTTCGATTTCGGAGGATCGAAGGAACCTAGGCAGCTAAAAAATGTAGATTTTAAGATTATTGTCATTCTGATCCGCAGGGGATTGAAGGATTATCAATCAAGGCATCTTTGTGCCTAAGCTTTTGAAAGTTCACGTCATTCCGATTAGTGAATGATCAAAGGATTGCGAATCAAGGCATCTTTGTGCCTAAGCTTTTGAAATTTCGTAATGTTCCGATCCGTTGGGGATTGAAGGATTGCGAATCGAGGTATCTTTATGCCTGAGCTTTTGAAAGTTCGCATCATTCTGATCCGTAGGAGATGGAAGGATTGGGAATCGACGCATCTTTGCGCCTGAGCTTTTAAAAGTTTGCATCATTTCAATCCGCAGAGGATTAAAGGATTGTGAATTGAGGTATCTTTGCGCTTGAGCTTTTAAAAGTTTGTGATGTTCCAATTCGTAAAAGATCAAAAGATTACGAATCGAGATATCTTTATGATTGAGCCTTTAAAAGTTCACATCATTCTAATCCGCGCAGGATCGAAGGATTACGAATCAAGGTTTATTTGTGCCCAAGCTTTTGAAAGTTCACGACATTTCAATCAGTAAAGGATTGAAGGATTGCAAATTGAGGCATCTTTGAACCTGAGTTTTTTGAAAGCTCGCACCATTCTGATCTGCAAAAGATCGAAGGATTGCAAAACGAGGCATCTTTCGCATTCTAGATTTACGAAGGTTCGTGCATCTCGATTTATAAAAGATCGAAGGGTTGCAAAAAGGCTTCTTTTATGCTTGAGATTTATGGAGGTTCGTGCCATTCCAATCTGTAAAAGATGGAAGGATTGCAAATCGAGGCATCTTTCGTGCCTAAGATTTGCTAAGGTTGCGTCGTTCCAATCTACAAAAGATCGAAGGATTGCAAAATGAGGCCTTTTTTGCACCTCGAGATTTGTAAAGGTTTGCGTGCATTCTGATTTGCAATAGATTGAAGGGTTGCAAAATAAGGCGTAGGATTGCTATCTTCTGCTATTATACCGAGGACTCTTAAATAGATAGGATATAATTTCTCTAAAAATAAGAAGGATGGATGTCATTGAGGTGGAAGTCAAATAAGGATCACATTAAGGTAGCATTCCTATAATGAACAATCGAACAAAGCAAGGGTGGTCCTACATAAAAGTAAAAGAGCTAGTCTGAATAGACCGGCCATTAGCACTCTAAAACTCAAGTCATGGATACTTGGATCGGAAGAGCATAAAGAGAGAGAGGTTGAAAGAGTTTTTTTTAACCAATTGTGCCTGAAAAGAGGTTCAGTATTTATAGAAGATACTTAAAGCCACTTGAGCTGTCTATCTATATGTCAGAATAGACATCCGACGATGTGACACTAAATGATTGATGAATGAATGGTAGCGTGTGTCAGTAATTCTTTAGGAATCGAGTTTTGGCAGTCCCGATCAGAATGTCTTATATTTTCAGTTATTATATCCATTCGATATCTAGTGCCTAGACCCAACAAGAGAGCCGAGTCTAGACCGAAGCATTTCTCTTGTCTTAAGGTGGGTTTAGAGCTATTGGATTGAATTTAATAAATGATAATTTGATTATTATCGTGTGTGTGTGTGTGTATATATATATATATATATATATATATATATATATACTACACCTTTTTTTTAATATCTCGATCACAATTTTTATAAAAAATTATAGTTGTAAAATTTATACCAAATATTATAATTTTTTAATAAATTATCAAACGTCAAGTATCAAACATGAACTATTAAATTATATGAATAATTCAAAATTAAATAGTATTAAAAATCTGAAGATAAATGAAAGTTGGCTTATAATGACTATAGAAGCAATAGATATGAGCAAAAATTTGGAAACTTAAGGTGAAAAGTTCTCTTTCTATGACTCTGTTAATTAACAAATGAAAACTCACTTGACAAAAAAAACATAATTTCACAATTTTATCGATAAGACCCACACACACCCGTACACACACTGAGATACAACCTAATCCTTTTTTTTCGATAAGCTGATGATATTATTGATAATTAATAAGCTGAACAAAATTACAAGTTACCATAGTATGTCTACCAGAGCAAAGGATGAAAACAAAAGTCAAACTAAAAGCAATAAATAATAATTATGTGATCTATAGATGGCAAATTTTACTATGAACTAGCTATAAAAATGTAATTTAAATCCGATAAAATTCTCAAATCTATATGTGATTCACGTAACAGTTTGTAATTGGTTTATATTCTTTGAATTATATATATATATACACACACACACAATTTTTAATAAATTTTAAAATAATATTATAAAATTTAATCCAATGCATTATAATTTAATTCGACTTAACTTAATTTATTTATAACTCAACTCATTTATGAGCCAAATTATCAATAACTCCTTATTCAACCTAACCTACTTGACACCTACAATGCGATGCATTACATAAAGACTAATACAAATAATAATTTATACCATTTTAGATTAATGTAACTAACTCTTTTTCTTCATAGTAATGTAACTAATTAACTCGTTCATTTCTGATAACTGGATTGAACTTAATTGGGCCTAGAGTCCGACCTAAGATCTAGGTGCCTGGCTATTTGGATCACTTTGGATCCTATGGTAACGATGTCATATCTCTACAGTTCGATTAGGACATAGATCTTGGTTGAACTTCCTACTAAGGAAAAACTTTCTATTCTGGGAGAACTTCCTATCCTGGTGAGACTCCTCTCCCAGTAGGATTCTCATGGCTATTAGGATTCCTAACCAAGGCAGGATACTGACACCTATAAATAGATGATGCAATCAGGTACAGGCTCTCTTTTAACTATTTTTTACTAAAAAAACTCCCTTTAACTATTCACAGACTTGACAGTCGAAAAGTTCCTCATCGGACCTTCATCAGCACTCTATTTTTTAGGTACCATCGAAACAGTCTTTCGTTCAAGTCCAAATTCGATATCAGCCAGGAAATTTCAAGCTATTATCATTTGGTACGATAAGCATGAAGCCTTTTATCCTCATATAACCATGAGTTCTGATGACGAAAACAACTAGGCAGGAAAAGACTGGAGCAACGTAACCACAACCCCCTATCTATCGATTTTTTTGCCCTTGGAGCCTACCCCATAAGGTGCTTCCAATAATCTTCCCATCGTCGGCTTACCAACCAAAACTGTAACATCCTTATAATACCTAACACTGTTTCGGTACACCGCAGACCGAAAATTTTTTTTTTCAACTTATTCTTTCAAAAAATATAATCTTATACTTAGCTATAAAAACAACAATCCGCCGATGACCTATAACTATCCAATTTAATATGCACATAATAAAATTTTGGTAATATAACGGCTATATATTGCTCTAGCTCCTTGAAAAGAAAACAATATCCACAGCCTCTCAGAGGCACAACAATCATGAATATTATATCAAGCATTTATAATCTTAACCATTCATCTAAATATTTCACATACATTCCATCACACCAAGCAGGTCTCACTTTACATCACAAGGTTTGACATATTACAATCCAAAATATCAACTCCAAAGTATTTAATTACAACATACAAATCAATAAGTATGGTACTTATATATACATGCCACAAAAGTTCAAAACTCTACTTTAATCAAAAGAAGTCCTTCAGAGACAACTCTTGCTCCCGCTCCTGCGTACTTGCACGCAGTCATAACTACGCGTTGAGCACTTGACATGCCCAGTGGTGACTAACAATCTAAATATTTCTAAAATTCCATTTAGAAAGTCTCATTATGCAAAAATTCTCCATTTTAATTTTTCAAGCAAACTCAAATAACACTTTTCTTTTCAATTAACATTTTGAATTTCTAATACACTTTTATTCATCAAAATACTCATTTATTGTCAAATTATACATTTAATTCAAACTATTACCTTTTTATCAAATTAGTCCATTTTTCTCGCTAAATTACGAATTTAGCCTTTTATGCTTCTTTTTAACATTTAAGCGATTAATTAAGGTATTTAACCTTAATTTTACACTTAGTTACACATTTTAATGCAAAAATATATTTTAGTCCTTGTTGACTATAAAACTTCATTTTAACACATTTTAACCATTAATTGACTGTTTTATTCTTAATTAAGCAATTCTAAATTAATTTGCTTAATTTTTACTCTTTTGAAAAAAATTACGATTTTGCCCCTAAACTTTCTTTTTCTTTCCAATTAGTCATTTTTCACTTTTAATTAGTATTTTTCACATCTCTTTCACATTTTCTCATATTATTTTCATTATGCCCCTAGTTCTGATCCGACAGAAAACTCCAAACCGAATACACGAGACGTGGACCCCACAGGGCCACAACAGAAATAGAGAAATGACCCCCAAAGGGTCAATTCTCAAAAAGCAGAGAACAGAGACAGAGTAGCCATGGTGATCAAAGATCCAATCCATAGTATAGCAAGTCGTCATAACTTGCACCATGGTACAGAGATATCCCTATGGCCAGCCAATTATATCCTGAGCTAGTTTTTACTGCCTGGTTATTTCTAAGGGCATTACTGTATATACTTTTATTTAATTTCACTTAATCATTTCCAAAATTTTCATCAAATGACTTTTTCACTGATTTTTCAAATATAGTAAATTAATTCATATTAATTTACCACTTTTTACCCTTTATTGAATTATTCCTTCATAATTCAATAATTTTTACCCATACAAATTTCATAATTTATTTTCGAAAATACCTTATTATTGCATATAAATTTCTTAAAAATTTATATTCACACTTTTTACATTTATTATCATTATTCCTTCATTTTATTGAATTATTTTCTAATAATTCAATATTTTTCATTGAACATATTTAACATTTTATTTCTCATTTATTCATTTAATGTACATAAATTCCCTAAAAATTTATATACACATTATTTCACATCTATTACCCATATTTACTAAATTTATGCATTATTTTCTTATAATGTCTCATTTTCACTACTTACATAACCCAATCCCAAGCTTTAAAAATTTCCATTAAATTCCATAAATCATATAAAAATTCATGAAAATTAAATATGACATTTACAATTAATTTAAGCCACTAATTATCATTTTCATGCAAAAATCATCATTTTTCCTTTAAAGACAATTTCGGCTCACACATTAACCTCACCTTAAAAATTAATTTTCTTCATTCTAATCATGCACATAACATCAATTATGTCCCAATTTCATTTACCCTATCTCAATTTCATTAATTAAACCATTTAATAATTTTTTTCCCAAATACATAAAGGAAAATTAATTCAAATAAATAGGAAATACTTAGATTTATTAGCCACGTACCAAATTATCTTGATCAAGAGTGCCTAGCCTTCTTTCTCTTTGCCCTTATCCTTTGAAATCCTTCCTTCACCTTCCACACCTAAATAACCAGCCAATTAAACCTTAGTTTTCTTTATTTTATTGATCTCAAATGCAAAATCCAAGCTCAAAATCATAAACTACACCTCAAAATCCATGAAAAACACTAAAGAATTAATTTAAATCCATAAATTTTCTTAAATTTCAACTTACCCTATTTTCTTTATCCATTTGATTTTTAGCCTTTCCTTGCTCAAACCACTTGATTGAGGCTACCAGGATAATCTAGAGATATGGAACTTGAGTTGTTATGTTGGAAATTATGAGAGATTTGAAGTGAAAGAAGAAGAAATCCAAGAGAGGAAATGAAGAGCAATGGTTCGGCCACTTAAGGAGAGGGAGAGAGGAAGCCAGCAAAATCTGAAAAATTCTATAGATTTTTTTCCTTTATATACCTCTTATTTGGGCCTAAATATAGGCTTAGCCCAATGACAATTTAAAGCCCATTTTAGGCCATTTAAGGCCCAAACCAATTTCTCTATCTTTCTCACTTCAATTCACTTCAAAAATAATTCAATCAATTTTATCACATCAAAAATAGCTAGCACGCAAATTTTTGGCTCAATCGGAGTCCGTTATCGGTCCAATTCGACCATTGCCAGTGTCACCAGAAAATTCCATTCTCATCACTAAAATATTCTACACAAAAATTCATGTAGGCATGCAAATTTTGGAGTTCGTTTACTATTTTTAATTATTTACGCAAAATCAAGTCACCTGCCCTATCAGGAAAATTGACTCGCTACCTTTTTCGCATTTTTGACCTTTAGAGGCCCATTTGACCTTAATTTCACTTCAAATTTCAACCCCGGACTCCCCATAACTAATACTTTCCAATGGTCCAATTAAATATTTTTGACTTTCGGGTATCCTTTCAGGCCCGAAAAGCACTATTCACCATCGGGAAGTATTATTCACGGCTAACCCGGTGTTGAGACCATTACAATTCTCCCCTACTAAAAGAAATTTTATCCTCGAAATTTACCTTAACTGAAGAGTAGAAGATACTGCTGTCTCATGGTCGACTCAGGTTCTCATGTAGCTTCCTCTACATTGTGGTGATGCCATTGAACCTTCACCAACAGTATCTGTTTGTTCTTGAGTTGCCGGACTTCTCTAGCCAAAATCTTTACTGGTCCTTCCTCATAGCTCATGTCAGCCTGAACCTGTATCTCTTTTGGTGCTATCACATGGCTCAGATCAGACATGTACCTACGGAGCATAGACACATAAAAGACATCATGTATCTTCTCCAAAGCAGATGGCAATCTCAACCTGTAGGCCATGGGACCCACTCGTTGAAGTATCTCATATGGACCTATAAATCTAGGGCTCAACTTGCCCTTCTTGCCAAACCTCAGAACTTTCTTCCACGGAGATACTTTCAGAAAAACTTTGTCTCCGACATGAAACTCAATATCCTTTCTCTTCAGATCTGCATGTGATTTCTGAAGGTCCATTGCTTCTTTCAAGTGGCTTTTGATAATCTAAACTTTCTATTCCGAATCACGGATCAAATCTGAGCCCAAAAGCTTCTTCTCACTCAGTTCTGTCCAACATAACGAAGTTTTACACTTCCTATCATATAACGCTTCAAAAGGTGCCATTTTCAAACTGGACTGGTAGCTATTGTTGTATGCAAACTCAGCTAAGGGCAAATGCTTTTCCCAATTTGTGCCAAAATCAATAACACAGCATCGAAGCATATCTTCTAATATCTGAATCACCCGCTCGGACTGGCCATCAGTCTGAGGGTGAAAAGTTATGCTGAAGTGAAGTCTGGTACCCAGAGCATCCTAAAAGCTCTTCCAAAAATGAGATGTAAACCTAGGATCCCTGTTAGAAACAATCGATATAGGCACTCCAGGCAACCTAACCATTTCACTGATATAAATCTCTGCTAGCCTGGTCAAGGAATAATCCATCCGTACTGGCAAAAAATGAGCAAATTTAGTAAGCCGATCAACAATTACCTAGATGGAATCATGTTTTCTTTGAGTCACTGGTAGGCCAGTCACAAAATCCATGGTCATCCGATCCCATTTTCATTCCGAAATAACAAGTGGTTGAAAAAGTCCAGAAGGAACCTAATGCTCTGCCTTTACCTGCTGACATGTCAAACATTTACCTACGAAATCAGTCACATCACGTTTCATACCTGACCACCAATAGTAGGGTTTCAAATCTTGGTACATCTTGTTACTTCTAGGGTGCATGGCATAGCTACTATGGTGCGCTTCTGTCAGAATCTCTTTCTTCAAATCTTCTTAAGCTGGCACACAAAGTCTTCCTTTATAATAAAGGCTTTCATCGCCCGACAATGAATAGTCGCTTCCACTATTGTGCTGAAGCTTGTTTACAATAGCCATTAGCTGATCATCTTCCTTCTAAGCCGCTTTCACTTTATGCACAAAGTCTGGTTTAACTCGTAGCTCAGCTACTATAGCTCCAGCTGTTGCTAAACTTAAGCTGGTGTTCATTGCCCGAAGAGCTGCAAAGATCACTATTAATCATTTATACTTATCAATTCCTTATACAAGTTCATTCAAAAGCACTAATATTACCTGACATAAATTTTCTGCTGAGCGCATCAACCACTACATTTGCTTTTCTTGGATGGTAGTCGATATAACAATCATAGTCTTTAATCAACTCCAACCAGCATCTTTGTCTGAGGTTGAGTTCTTTCTGGGTAAGCAGATATTTCAAACTCTTGTGATCAGAATAAATGTAGCATTTCTCACCATACAAGTAATGCCTCCAAATCTTTAATGCAAAAACAATGGCTGTTAACTCTAAATCATGAGTATGATAATTTTTCTCATGAGTCTTGAGTTGCCGGGAGGCATAAGCTATCACCTTACCCTCTTGCATCAGAACACAGCCTAAATAATTCCTGGAAGCATCACTGTAGATCATAAAATCCTTGCCTGACTCAAGTTGAGTAAGGATAGGAGCTTCTGTCAATAAAGACTTTAGCTTCTCAAAGCATTCCTGGCATTTGTCAGCCCATACAAATTTAGCATTTTTTAGCAGTCGTGTCAAGGGAACTGCAATGGTGGAGAAGCCCTTGATGAATCTCCTATAATACCCGGCCAATCCCAGAAAACTTCGAACTTCAGTTACATTCTTAGGTGGCTTCCACTGAAGGATTGCCTCAATCTTTGAAGGATCCACTTTGATGCCCTCTGCAGATATAACATGACCCAAAAAAGATACCTCATTCAGCCAAAAAGCACATTTGCTAAATTTAGCATACAACTGTTTCTCTCTCAGAGTCTGTAGGATAATCCTCAAGTATTTGTCATGATCTTCCGGTGTCTTTGAATACACCAGGATGTCATTGATAAAAATCACCACAAACTGATCCAAGTAGGGGTGAAAAACTCTATTCATCAGATCCATGAAGGCCGCTGGCGCATTTGTAAGCCCAAATAGCATGGCCAAAAATTTAAAGTGGCCATACCTGGTCCTAAAAGCAGTCTTAGGCACATCAGCTTCCTTAACCCCCATCTGGTAATAACCCGACCTCAGATCGATTTTGGAGAAAACACCCGCTCCTTTAAGCTAGTTAAACAAGTCTTCGATGCGAGGGAGGGGATATATGTTCTTTATAGTTACTTTATTCAACTGTCGATAATCAATGTACAGTCGGAGAGTCCCATCCTTTTTCTTGACAAATAGGACAAGTGCTCCCTAAGGAGAAGTACTGGGTTGGATAAACCCCTTATCAAGCAACTCCTGAAGCTGAATCTTCAATTCTTTCAATTCTGCAGGTGCCATTCTATATGGAGCAATAGAAATGGGAGCAGTACCAGGAGTGAAATCAATAGAAAATTCCACCTCTCTGTCAGGTGGTAAGCCTAGAAGCTCATCAGGGAACACATCCTGGAACTCCCTAACAGTAGGGACATCTGACACTTGTAAACAGTCTTTCTTTGCCTCAACGGCATAACACAAATATGCTTCATAGCCTTTTCTGATCAATCTTTTTACTGCAGTAGCGGATATCACATCAGACAAAAAATCAGATCTCACGCCCACAACAGTGATGTCATCACCATTCTAAAGCTGTAGGGTGACCCTTTTTTCTGCAGTCAACAATCGCTTGGTGGGCAGATAGCCAATCCATCCCCAAAATCAAGTCGAACTCTCGGAAGGGCAGTTCAATGAGATTTTCCAGGAATACATATCCCTGGATATCGATGGGACACTGTCTATAAATCTTATTCACTACCACACTATGCCCCAGAGGATTACTCACCAAGATGTCCTGGTCCAAGTAGGATCTTTCATCCCTTTACCCCGTGTCAGTTCTGTGCTAATGTAAGAGTGTGTGGAGCCAGGATCAATCAAAGCATATACTGAATTAGATAGCAGAATAAACTTATCCATAATCACATTAGGAGCATCCTCCTCTGCTCGGGCTCTAACAGCGTAGGTCTGTCCTCCTGATCGCCTCTGTCCCTGCGAAAACTGGCCAACTGGTCTAGATGCTGAAGTATTAGGGGCTGCTCCCCTACCATGTCCTCGTGGAGCTGATGACCCTGTACCAGATACTGGTGAGGCGGCTGGAGCAGTCTGCTGTAAAGGACAATCTTTAATACGATGCTCTCGGAAACCACACCTAAAACAAGCCCCAGTCAGCAATTTGCACTCCCTAGAATGTGACTTCCCACAATGATCACACAAAACTGGTGTCCCTCTATCATTGCCTCTGGGTGCACTAAAAGCTGTAATGGCTGTAGATTTACCACGGGAAGCACTACCCTGACCCTTGCCTACTGGTGGGTGACCCTGAGGCACCTGCTGACCGTTCTGCTTTTTACTTTGTTCAGGCTTGCCGCTGCTTTGTCCCTACTTCCTCTTCTGCTGAAATCGGGATTGCCTCTCTGCTTGCTCAGCTTGAGTAGCTTCTAATTTAAGAGCTGCATCAATCATGGACTGTAAATTAGGGCAATGCTGGGCCCTAATAATCTGCCTCAGCTCATTATGTAATCCTCTCTCAAAACACCGACATAACTTCTCTTTTGTAGCCAAGCCCTCATCAAAATAAGCGCTCAAACTCTCTGTCATATTCAGCCACTATACGATTTTCCTGTCTCAGCCTCCAAAAGGCATCCGGCATAGAAATGTTATACTCAGCCCCAATGTATTTCTTCTCAAACTGGTTAATAAAGAACTCCCAGTTCAGACGATCTGCAGGTGTATGCCTCCTGACAGAATCCCACCAAATGAACGCCGGTCCCTGCAGTAAAGCTATTATACCTTCGAACTTTTCCTCTAAGGGACTGTGGGTGATTTCAAATAACCTCTTTATTTTAAACAACCACGCATCAGTAGCTGCTGGCATCAAAGGATCCTGACCTGAAAAATCCTCAGCTCCTAACCTTTTTAACTGCTCCAATATAGGCTTTTTTCTAGGCGGAGCAGGCGGCTGAACCTGAATCACTGGTGGTGATGCTTGAGCCTGTGCAGCCTGAAGGCGCTGTTGGATATAATTTGACATCAAATTAAGAAAATCCAGCTGAGGAGGAGGAGGTGGAGGAGGCGCTACTGGTGGAGGTGCCTACTGCTGTGGGACCTCCTGATGCCCCATATTACTTGAAGCCTCACTCCTATCATCTCCAGGCTCGCAACTCGGCTCTCCAGACATCTTTTCACTATAAAACAGAAGGGAGCAAGAATACATTAATTCCAAAATAACTTCTCAAAACAATAATTGGCATGTATATAATCAATTTAAATCAAATATTGCACCCACTCCGATTTTAGAACCGTCTAAACCTTTGCTCGGATACCACAAAATGTAACATCCTTATAACACCTAATACTGTTCTGGTACATTGTAGACCGAAATTTTTTTTTTCAACTTATTCTTTCAAAAAATATAATCTTATACTTAGCTATAAAAACAACAATCTGCCGATGACCTATAACTGTCCAATTTACTATGCACATAATAAAATTTTGGCAATATAACGACTATATATTGCTCTAACCCCCTGAAAAGCAAACAATGTCCACAGCCTCTTAGAGGCACAACAATCATAAATTATTATATCAAACATTTATAATCTTAACCATTCATCTAAATATTTCACATACATTTCATCACACTAAGCAGGTCTCACTTTACATCACAAGGTTTGACATATTACAATCCAAAATATCAACTACAAAGTATTTAATTACAACATATAAATCCATAAGTATGGTACTTATATATACATGCCACAAAAGTTCAAAACTCTACTTTAATAAAAAAAGTCCTTCAAAGACAACTCTTGCTCCCGCTCCTGCGTACTTGCACGCAGTCATAATTACGCGCTGAGCACTTGATATGCCCAGTGGTGACTAACAATCTAAATATTTCTAAAATTTCATTTAAAAAGTTTCATTATGCAAAAATTCTCCATTTTAATTTTTCAAGCAAACTCAAATAACACTTTTCTTTTCAATTAACATTTTGAATTTCTAATATACTTTTATTCATCAAAATACTCATTTATTGTCAAATTATACATTTAATTCAAACTTTTACCTTTTTATCAAATTAGTCCATTTTTCTCGCTAAATTATGAATTTAGCCTTTTATGCTTCTTTTTAACATTTAAGCGATTAATTAAGGTATTTAACCTTAATTTTACACTTAGTTACACATTTTAATGCAAAATTATATTTTAGTCATTGTTGACTATAAAACTTCATTTTAACACATTTTAACCATTAATTGATTGTTTTATTCTTAATTAAGCAACTTTAAATTAATTTGCTTAATTTTTACTCATTTGGGAAAAATTACGATTTTGCCCCTAAACTTTCTTTTTCTTTCCAATTAGTCATTTTTCACTTTTAATTAATATTTTTCACTTCTCTTTCACATTTTCTCATATCATTTTCATTATGCCCCTAGTTCTGACCTAATAGAAAACTCCAAACCAGATACACGGGATGTGGACCCCATAGGGCCACAACAGAGATGGAGAAATGACCTCCAGAGGGCCAATTCTTACAGAGCAGAGAACAGAGTAGCCATGGTGATCAGAGATCCAATCCATAACATAGCAAGTCGTCATGACTTGCACCGCGGTACAGAGATATCCCTATGGCTAGCCAATTATATCATAAGCTAGTTTTTACTGCCTAGTTATTTCTAAGGGCATTATTGTACATAATTTTATTCAATTTCACTTAATTCGAAGTCTTCATAAACTTTTTCATTTCCATAATTTTCATCGAATGACTTTTTCACTGACTTTTCAAATATAGTAAATTAATTCATATTAATTTACCACTTTTTACCCTTTATTGAATTATTCCTTCATAATTCAATAATTTTTACCTATACAAATTTCATAATTTATTTTCGGAAATACCTTATTATTGCATATAAATTTCTTAAAAATTTATATTCACACTTTTCACATTTATTATCATTATTCCTTCACTTTATTGAATTATTTTCTAATAATTCAATATTTTCCATTGAACATATTTAACATTTTATTTCTCATTTATTCATGTAATGTACATAAATTTCCTAAAAATTTATATACACATTATTTCACATCTATTATCCATGTGTACTAAATTTATACATTATTTCCTTATAATTTCTCATTTTCACTAATTACATAACCCAATCCCAAGCTTTAAAAATTTCCATTAAATTCCATAAATCATATAAAAATTCATGGAAGTTAAATATGATATTTACAATTAATTTAAGCCACTAATTATCATTTTCATGCAAAAATTACCATTTTTCCTTTAAAGACAATTTTGGCTCACACACTAACCTCACCTTAAAAATTATTTTTCTTCATTCTAATCATGCACATAACATCAATTATGTTCCAATTTCATTTACCCTATCTCAATTTCATTAATTAAACCATTTAGCAATTTTTTCCCAAATACATAAAGGAAAATTAATTCAATTCATGAAATTTCCCAAATACAATTCACTGAAAAATTCTATTTTCATCACTAAAATATTCTACACAAAAATTCATGTAGACATGCAAAATCTGGCAATTTTCGGAGTTCGTTTACTATTTTTAATTATTTACGCAAAATCAAGCCACCTTCCTTACCAGGGAAATTGGCTCGCTAACTTTTTCATATTTTTGACCTTTAGAAGCCCATTTAACCTCAATTTTACTTCAAATTTCAATCCTAGACTCCCCATGACTAATGCTTTTCAATGGTCCAATAAAATATTTTTGACTTTCGGGCCTGAAAAGTACTATTCAACATCGAAAAGTACTGTTTATGGCTAACCCGGTGTTGAGACCATTACAAAAACACCCATGACCTTCATACCTGGCTTCACTCCCCAACTTGCCCAAGCCCTCTTAGTAACTTTGACACAGGTAGCAATCCAACCAACACAAATCACCTAAATGAATACTATATATGCCTACCTTTGAAAACCTAAACTTCGTATCCCAACAAAAAGCAGGATCTAAAGTAATGTTAACAAGTGACTAGCTTGACAAGCTCATTGAAGAAAGGATGCAACAGAAGCAAAATCACAGTATGGAGCAGTATCAAGATGATTTATGGTCCTCTCTCTCCTAAACCATACTTGCCACCCCTTTCTAGAATATAAAACTACCGAACCTACCAAGGTACAGTGGAAACACAGACCTCTGGGCATATGTTCGTCAATTTTGCCACTCCATGCTAATCCACACTACAAAAGATGCCGCCCTCTGCAAGATTTTTCTACAAACCCTAATAGAGTTTGCCTAGGTATAGTTTGGAAACCTGTCTGAGCACTCAATTAATAGCTTTCAACAGTTCACGGAGATATTTGAGGTAAAGTTTATGGTGACCATTCAGCTAACCAGGGTTTCAGTCAATCTACACCAAGTAGTTCGGGAAAGAGGGGAATCCTTGCAAAGTTATGTAGACAGGTTTAATATGATTACAATGGATATACAAAACTTGAACTTGCAGGTCTTCATGAGCGCATTGAGCAGAAACACAAGGTGTCGGGATTTTAATGACTCTTTGAATAAGAAACCCTCAGCTGACTTTACTTATCTAATAATTCGAGCTCATCAATACATTCGGATGGATAAAACTAGGAGACTCGGATATGATGACCAGGAAAAAGATGATGAAAACTTTCGAAGGGCAGGTAGGGAGAGAAGAGGTCATAAGAAGGGTGAGTCAAGAACTATCAGAGGGTCGCAGAGAACCTATATGGTCTTAAAATCGTAGTCAGGTGGCCGAAGTAAAGATCAATTCACCAAGCTAAATGCCTCATCCGTACAGGTCCTATCATGGATGAAGAAGAACTTTGACGTGAAATGGCCCAAGCCCATAAAAGAAAATTCAAACAAAGATCAAAGCCTATAATGTGCCTTTCACGGAGATAAGGGGCATGAGACTAACTATTGCAAATCACTCCAGAGAGGAATCGAGTACCAAATCAAAAAAGGCAAACTCAAGCAATTTATGAAGGAAATAAGAGCGATGACAGGAGAACACTACCTCGGCAGTTGGTAAGGGGGGAAAGAAGTAGTGGTAAGAAAGTCCCAGTAAGAGTGATCCATGTAATAGTAGGAGGGAAGCATTATGATGTGTTCGGAGACTCTAAAAAGTGCAAAGCAAAGGAGGTTTTCCTCGAAAACAATCCATTCACCATGACGGATGTCATCTAGTTTTTGACTAGAGATGGGAAACATACACGCCAATCTCATAATGATGCCTTAGTGGTGGAAGCGCTGATTGAAGATTTCTCAGTATAATGAATTTTGGTAGATACAAACAACGTGGTTAACCTGATTACTTTGTAGGCTTACAAGGCCTTATGTATGCCCAACCCTATAGAGGAGGTCACAGTTCCCTTGATTGGCATTTTTGGATAGCTGGTCAAGGTTAAAATCTCAGTTAATCTGAATATGCAGCTTGAAGATGAATCTATAATTAGGTCATGTACAATATGCTTTATGGTAGTAAATATTCCACTATCTTATAATGTAATTTTTGGCCGACCTTTCTTGGTTGAGGTGGATGCTTACATTTTTATGCAGAAATTGGTTATAAAGATTCCAATATCGGAAGAAGCAACAATACTTTGGGGTAACCAGACAGTAGCTCGGGAAATGTATGTTATTATGTTAAAAAAGGCAAATCAGGCGCTTCTAGTGGATGCACTGGATGTTCCATCAGATGAGACACGGAGATCTAAACCCATAGATGTTTTGTAGGTGGTCGAGCTTCTACTAGGAAAGGTGGTAAAGATCACCTTGGGCAAGATGAGCTCGAAAATGAAGCAATTATTAGAAGTCCTCGAGTCTTATGAAGATATGTTAGCCTAGAAACCTTCGGATATAACTGAAATTGCACTCGAGGTCATGTCACACTCCTTGAAAATCTATCTCGAATGTAAGCCGATTAAGCAAAAGAAGCAGAACCACGCACCGGAGAGGCAAATAATGATAGACGAGGAAACAAATACATTGTTAAAGAATAGGTTCATCAGGGAGGTGTTCTATCTAGACTGATTATCAAATGTGGTGCTAGTAAAGAAATCGAATAGGAAGTGAAGGATGTGCATAGACTTTATGAACCTAAATAAAGCCTACCCAAGAGACAGTTACCCACTACCGAACATCGATATTTTAATAGATTCGACATCGGGATTTGAGGAATATGCCTTTTTGGATGCTTCGACGGGATACCACCAGATCCCCATGAGTCTGAAAGATAAGGAAAAAATAGCATTTATAACTCACTTAACAACTTATTGTTACAAAGTTATACTATTTGGACTCAAGAATGCAGGGGCTACTTCTCGGAGGCTGATGAATAAGTTATTTGTAGGGCATATAGGTCGGAATATGAAGGTTTATGTTGATGATATGATTGTCAAGAGTAAAACCTCATCATATCTGCTTAGAGAACTTAAAAAAACATTCTCTACTCTGAAAAAGTTTGGGCTCAAGTTAAACCTAGATAAATGTATATTCGGAGTTTAGTCAAAAAAATTCCTTGGTTTTTTGATCTCGAAGAGAGGAATAAAAGCTAATCCTTCAAAAATTAAAGCCATTTTGTGTATGAACTGCCAAAGTTGATCAGGGAAGTGCAGATACTAAATGGAAAGACTACCGCCCTGGGTAGATTTATTTCTTATTCAGCTAAGCGATGCCTTCCATTCTATAAAGCATTGAAAACTCTAAAGATCTTTAAGTGGAGTTTGGAATGTCAGTCCGCCTTCAAAACATTGAAACAATTTTTAAGTTAACCTCCGTTGCTCAATCGACCACAACAGTGTGAGAACTTATTCATATATTTGTCAGTTTCGGAGGGAGTAGTCAGGTCAATTCTGGTTAGAGAAAAAGGTACCCAGTAGTTCACTATCTAATACATAAGTAAGGTTATCAGAGGAGCCAAACTAAGATATCCCATTCTTGAGCAACTAGCTTTTGCCCTATTCACCTCAGTAATGAAACTTCGACCTTATTTTCATATGCACATAGTATTTATTCGCACCAATTCTTCCCTTAAGAAAGTAATTCAGAAGCCGGAGGCCTCAAGAAGGATAATTAAGTGAGTGGTGCTCCTCGAGGAGTTTGATGTTTGGTACGAGCCTTGCCCATCAATGAAAGCCTAGGTTCTAGCTGATTTTATAATCGAGCTTCACATCTCCCTACTCGCGCCAGATAAAGTAGCATGGAAGCTATATGTTGATGGGGCAACCTCCTTAGAGGGAGCCGGTATAGGATTGGTGCTATCTAGCTTGGGCAGAATATCCATTCGAGTAATGGCTAGGTTATCCTTCCCAGTATCTAATAATATTGCAGAATATGAGGCACTTATTTTTGGATGATGGCTCGCTATTAAGGTAAAACTGGACTCCTTATTGATTCACTCTAAGTCTCAATTAGTCATTAGTCAACTATTAGGAAAATTCGAGGTTAAGGAGAAATCAATGATTAAATATTGAGACTTGATATCAGCTCAGCTAGCTCAGTTAGATAAGGGAGGAAGTTCGTGGACAATCAAACTGATACCAAGAGAAGAAAACAAAGGGGCGAACTCATTGGCCAAACAAGTATCTTCAAATGGTGTCATACGATCAGAAGAAATAATCTTGGCGATCATTGAACAATCATCCTACGAAACCCACTATATCTAGTTAAACGAACAAATGAATGGATGGAGGTTGTTGATCTACCAATTTCTCAATTCTGGTACTCTTCTAGAAGATCACTTAGAAGCCAAAAAGATAGTTAGGCATTTCGCTTTGTACTCTATTTTGGATGAAAAATTATATAGAAGATTGTACTCACACCTCTGGTCATTGTGTTTGAGTTCAGAGGAAAGCGACTGTGTCCTTAGAGAAATTCATGAAGGCATTTGTGGTGCTCACGAAGAATCTCAGACAATAGCTCGAAAGGCTTTATTACAAGGATGCTTTTGGTCAAAAATGGAAAATGATGCCAAAGGATTAGTCAGACAATGTGATAAGTGCCAGCAATTTGGGAAGATCATGCACCATGGATCAGTCAGGCAAACCCCAATCTACAGTCTGTGGCCTTTCGCGTGGTAAGGGATATACTTACTAGAAGTGGATCACTTTACTAAATGGGTAAAGGCAGAACCCTTGGTGACTATCATGCCAGCAAATATAATTAAGTTCGTTCAAAAATCCAGTATTAACAGGTTTGGTATCCTATAAACTTTCATTATTGATAATGGGAAACAATTTGATTGTCAATTTTTTAGGAACTTATGCGAGGAACTGCACATTCAACTCAGGTTTACTTCCGTTTGCCATCCCTAATGAATGGCATAATTGAAGTAACAAATAGAATAAT
Organism: Excoecaria agallocha; assembly: GCA_037975025.1. Lineage (NCBI taxonomy): Eukaryota > Viridiplantae > Streptophyta > Magnoliopsida > Malpighiales > Euphorbiaceae > Excoecaria > Excoecaria agallocha. Next base: position 63,099,156 of record CM075807.1, on the reverse strand, counting down.
CCTGAAGGGTTTAAAAAAGAGGCTTAAAGAGGCTAAGGGCCTTTGGGTGGACGAATTAAATAATGTACTTTGGGCATATTAAACCTCACCACGGGCAGCAACATGAGTTATCCCATTTTCTCTAACTTATTGAGTGAAAGCAATGATTATTTGTGAAATTGGAATGCTGGATGCAAGGATTGGCCTATATTGTGAAGAAATAAACAAAGAAATGTTACTGTATCATCTAGGTACCTTGGAGGGAAAAAGAGAGGATGCATAGATTCGAGTTATAGCGTATAAGCAAAGGATGATGTCTTATCATAATCGCAAGTTGAAACCTCGAACTCTTCGGGTTAGCGAATTAGTCTTTAAGAAGGCAGTTGAAGCTCAAACTACATTAGGAGCCAGTAAATTGAGTCTTAACTTGGTAGGCCCATTTGAGATACATGAAGTGGTAAATTTCAGAGCTTATCGGCTCAAAGACATGTTCAAAAAACTACTACCGCACTCCTGGAACATTTCCAACCTCAAAAAGTATTACTTGTAGCACGACTCAAATCAGTACATCACCAGGAGTCTACTCTTGCTCAAATTGGCAAATTGCCACGAGCCCCTTCATAAGCTCACTCAGCACATCGCCAGGAGCTTGATCTTCCTTAGCTCACCCAGCATATTGCCACGAGAATTACTTCAATAGCTTAAATTGGCACATCACCATGAGCTTGTGCTTTAGCTCAAATCGGTAAATCACCACGAGCCCTTCATCAGCTCACTCAGCACATCGCCACGAGCTCAATCTTTCTTAGCTCACCTGGCATATCACCATGAGCATTACTTCAATAGCTCAAATTGGCACATCGCGACGAGCTCTTACTTTAGCTCAAATTAGCAAATTACCATGAGCCCCTTTACCAGTTCACTCAGTACATTGCCACGATCTCGATCTTCCTTACCTCACCTAGCATATCCCCACGAGCATTACTTCAATAGCTCAAATCGGCACATCTCTATGAGCTCCTGCTTTAGCTCAAATCAAAAGATCACCATGAGCCCTTTCATCAGCTCACTTGGCACATCGCCATGAGCTCGATCTTTTTTAGCTCACTCAACATATCACCACAAGCATTACTTCATTAGCATAGTTTGGCATTTATGCCATGAACAATCTATGTAATAGCTTAGCTTGGCAGCTTAAGCAAGGAGCACATTTATTAATAATAGTAAAAGCTCAATGCAACAACTTAAGCCATGTGCCTATCTAATTAATGAAAAATAAAGCCCGGCCAGGCAAGACGATACCCTAGGTTTCTTCAGTATTTAATCATGTTTATTCATCAATTCTTAAATTTCTTTAATGACATTTATTAGTTTGATTCACTTGTCGAGCTTTTGCAGTTCGATAGTTTAAGCCATGTGTCATTTTACTTCAAAATGTATGAAATTTTTATTCTAGGTTATGAGGCCTTGCTCGGCACAGTTTCATTCAGCATAACAAATAAACCAAGTACATGCATCAATGCGAGAGGTGTATATTCATTAGAAGTTTGCCCAAAAAAGGCCCATTACAAAAGAAGCAAAAATACATGTTTGAAAAAAACAAAATTAAAATCATTGGGAAAAAGTAAAAATAGATCTCGACCTACTCCTCATCAGGCTTGAAATCATCTAGCCAGGCAAGGTCCTCATTAGGAAACTTCTCTTTCATCATTCTGATGAGCTTACCTCTATAAGCGATAACTTTATCCATAACAAGGTCATATACCTTCTCCTTAAACTCAATATTCTCACTCTTCACCTTCGCCTTTTCAGCTTGGCATTTATCTAGCTTGACCATTTAAGCTTGAAGTTCCTCTTTGCTTTCCCATAGGAAGCCTCAACGTCAACTAGGTTGCGAGTTGCTTCTTCAGCTGCCTTTTAAGTAACCACCTTGGCCTTCTATACCTTAGCTTCCATAACGAAAGCATGGTTTTTCTAGTAATCAACAGCCATCTGAGATTCCTTCAACCATTTTTCAAGCTCGATTGAGTTCTTCTTCAACTCCTTGATGACACTAACCAACCTGTTCATTTTGCCTATTACAATGTTCGACAGGATAGCACTCTAAGGAAGAACGTAGAAGAGCGGTGTTAGCAAACTCGAATAAAATAAGATAACGAATATACAAAGAGTTACCTCTGTTTGGTGCCTACACATGATGGTGCAAAGATGGTCTACCTTTAAGTTTACAGAGGAGAATACCTCATCGAGAATGTAGGTCAACAGCGAATAGTAGCTATTGAACTTCGAATTAGCCATGTTGTAGGTGAAAGGGTTTGATATCCATATATTTCGAACATTTTCTATGCTTTTGGCGACTTTCTCGCTTCAGCTTAGAGGATTGTTTGACTTTTTTATATGGGTTCGATTTGAAGAAGGCTCGGGTAGCATAATGGAAGGACTGTCGCCTTGCGATGAATTATCGATAGGGGAAGCAGGAGATGTATCAGAAATGGTTATAGCAGCACTAGGACTGTTTTTAGATGGAGTCCCTATAGCAAGATGAGCTCAGTGGCCAATGTGGGGTTCACCATAGTAGGAGTCAAGCAGGCGCATTATTCAGGCACCGCAATTTGGGCAAGGGCATATGCATTGCTCGCTTATTCGGAGCTTTCCCCAATTTTGGCCTTCTTGGCCTTAAAGTTATCACCAAAGGATGATTTCTTTGCTCTCTTCATTACTGCACAACAATAACAAGATGAGACAAAGGATCAGATACTTTGAAAAATGGTTAAGAAAGTATACCTCTTATTTCACTAAGTGGTTCAAGAGAGGATGCGAGATCCAAAAATTCATGAATGTCAATCTTTTGATGAGTGAGCTCCCTTCACAGGGCTAAGGTGTTCTTCTCATCTTGGGTCAGCAACACTTGTTGATCTTTCCTATTGATAAACTATCCCCAATAAGTTTGGATTACAAAGTCTATCTCGCTCTCTATTACAAAAATATATTATTCCAATTCTTAAGAGAATCGAGCTTTCCTGAAAACACACTATACTCGGGTTAAGCTTGAACGTAACAAGGTTTCTTGATCATGTTTTGAAGCTCGATAATGTGGGTAGCCTTGAACAAATGCATTATCAAGTCAATGGCATTCTCTGAGGTCCATATTTATAGGGCAGTGAGAGCAAGCCAAGCATTAGGGTGTAACTAATTTAGTGTAAGGCAATAATACCTCATGAAAGAAGTTTCAAAATGGGTCAAGGGAAGAGTGATGCTAGCTTGGATATCGGCCTCATAGACAACTAACTTCCTTTTGACATTGAAGTTAAAGTCAGCAGTAATATGAGAGCTCGGGGCTAATATTTTGTAATGGCTAGGTTATAACACCCTTATACCGCTATACAGTGTACGTAGTAATCGGATGTTAAAATCATACATGAATCAGTGAATTTTTTTTTTATATACAGTACCTGTAACATACTTAAAACATGATTACCAACCATATAACTGTGTTTCAATAATATACAAGTATATTATAAACTATAATCCTAAACTTGTACAGTTACTATACTTTTCGTGCCTATATATACATGCCAAAAACTAATTCATGTATTGTTTCTTTTCCTGGACTTGACTACTCTAGCAATACTGGCCACTGAAATCTTAACATCTTCATAACCTGCTTGCAGTCAACAAACTACTCGCTGAGCATCAAAACGCTCAGTGGTGGATACTTATCCTAAACTTTCCATAATAAACACATAAACACATACATTTACTTGTATATACATACATACTCACATGCATACATTCACATACTTATACATAAATACACATACATAAGTACACTTACATACACTTGCATACGTAATCACGTACATGCTTTCACATATACATGCATACATGGTCGCATGCGTACATTCATACATCTATATATACATATGTTTACATACATGCCTACACACACACACACACATATTATTGCATTCATACATATATACATACGTATCCACATACATACATTTACATACATGTGTACATAGACATACCTTACATGCATACATATACTTACATATACATATGTGTACATACATATACTTACATATACATATGTGTACATACATATACTTACATATACTTATACATGCAATTACATACGTATACATACATACATACACATACATACATTCACATACGTGTACATACATACACATACCATGCATGCATACATATATATACATATACATACATACATATACATACATACACACACCATACATGCATACATATACACATATACATACCTTACATGCATACATATACATACATATGCATACCATACATGTATACATATACATACATATGCATACCATACATGCATACATATGCGTACCATACATGCATACATATATATATATATGCATACCATACATGCATACATATACATACATACACATACCATGCATGCATACATATACATATCATGCATGCATACATATGCATATATATGTACATACATATATATATATATATATATATATATATATATATGTACATATATATACATATATATATATGTATGTACACACACACTTTACATGCAAACATTACACACACATACATGCCCATTTACGTATATTTTCATACATATGTATACATGATCATATATATATTTTCACATATACATGCATACATGGTTGCATGCGTACATTCATACATACATATATATATATATACTATATATATATATATATATATATATATATATATGCTTACATACATGCAAACCTGTTTACATTTACATACATACATACGTACATAATTACATTTATCTACATATATTTATTTATTCTTTGAATTGCCCCCAGTAATAGTCCAATAGAAATCTTGGACTGGATACACGGGACAGGAACCCTAAAGTTCCAACTTTGAGGTGACCCCGAAGGATCACAAACAATAAGCATGAACATGATACTTGTAACTGTGAATATATAACATATCAATGCACTATGGAAAACCATTGCGAATCTGTCATAGTAAAGCAAGTCGTCATGACTTGCACTGCGGTATAGGTGTCCCTATATCTAGCCAACTATATCCTCAACTAAATTTACTATTAGACTACTAAGGGCAACATTTCTTGTTCTGTATATGCATAATTAATTTATCATAGTCACACAAATTATTTTCACAAATCATTCATACATTTGTACATATATCATAAAAATATTAATGTACGTGTAACATACTGAATAATTGATTTAACTGTCGCTATTAATATTTCATAACTTAATATCCTGATATTGCTAATTTAATTATTAAGCTTATTTATTCTCAAAAGATATTTTCATTTTGCGGTTTATTAATTATTTTGCATATTAATTCTTAAATTAACTAAATTATTATTTAATCTTTCAAATTTCATTAAATTACGATTATGCCCATTTTCTATCAATTTATTTACCAAATTACCATACTTATTTAACTAACACCATTAATTCAATATTTATCCCTAAAATTACCATTTAGTTCCTAAACTTGCTAAATTACTGTTTAGTCCTTCAAATTATAATAAATTATGAAAATACCCTTTAATTATTTTTTTATTCACAAAATTGCTACCAATTATATATTTTACACTATTAAGTTCCTATTTATTTGTAAAATTCCAATTTGGTCCCTAAACTTATTTTCATGCATAAATTATCTTTTCATTTATCATTTTTTTCTAACTTAGCCCCTAATTCACTTAAACTATTCTTCTCTCAATATTTGGCAACATTATGGTTTTACCCTTAAACTTTTAATTCATTTCAATTAAGTCCTTTTTCTACTTTACTATGTCATTTTCCATTCTTTTTATTTTCTTTTTGATACCAATTAATTAATTGGCTTATATTATGATTATTTATGCAATAAATTCAATTTTTCTCATTAAAATTCAATATTTTCACTATAACATAATATAAAATTTAACTTAAAAATATTCTATTAAATTCCAAAAATTCCCATTAAATTATTATAGCATTAAAATTATACCTACTTTCAATTTATAACATTTTCTTCACAATTTAACCAAAATAAACATACACACACACACATATATTTCAGCCAACATGGGTTTTTACATTCCAAATAATTTTTTTCCATCTAAAATCATTCCATTCATCAATTTAGACCTCCAATTTCACATATATCACATTATTTTCAATTTATCATACATAATTACACATAATCACACATATACATAAGTAATTTCATGAAAAAAAATTTGGAAATTGAGGAATAATATATCCACTAATCTTGAATTTATCTCCTCCACACCTTGCTCCTCACTTTCTCCATTTTCTCCTTTGAAAGCTTTAATTCCTTCAAAGTTTTTCTATTATGGCCGAAATTCCCAAGGCCAAATATCCATCAATTCTTGCTTCCTTAATTCAATTAAACTATATAAATCTAACCTACACACCTTAATTCATCTATTAGAACCTTTAAATTAAATTAAAACCTCTATTTTTACTTACCTAAATTTTGAGATATCAACTTCTTTTCATGGTTTAAACCACTTTCAACCCTCCAATTGAAGAGTAAAGACTTCCATGAACCAATAGAGAAGCTGGAATTCACTTGAGGAGGCTTGATTAAGGAAGAAAGTTGAAAGAAAGGTGAAGAAATCAAAGGGAAAATGGTGAAAACAATATTCGGCCAAAAAGGAAGAGAAAATCATGAAGTTGAAGAGGTCTTTGAAAATCTAGAGATCCTTAGGTCTTTTATAGGGATTAATTGGGCTGGGCCTTAATTGGACCTAATTCAAGCCCAATTGCCCTATAATTTAATTCTCTCCCTTTCAAAGCTCAAATTCACTTAAAATCAATTCTATAATTCTTAAAATATATAATATAGCCTCTATAAAATTTTTTAGCTCAATTGCAGTCATTTTTTATTCGATTCACTCATATCAGTCTGATTAGCAAATTCATGGTGTTATCGAAAAATTAATTTTTTTTCTACCAAATGATTTTATACCTCATTTAGATCTCAACCGAAAATTTCTGTAATTTTTGAAGATCATTTTTTATTTTTAAAGTACTGATCAAATCTATGGTCGATCGATTACTATTTAAACTAAAATCAGTATTTTTCTCTTCTTGAGGTCAAACCTCCCTAAAAATAATTTCTTTACCCTTAAAATATATTCATCAGGTTTCATGAATATTTTTGAGTCATTCGGAAACTATTTTTCGATCTGGTTCATTTTTACCAGTTCGATACTCCAATTTTTAAAGTTGTCGTAAAATTAATTTTTCATTATCATATGATTCTACATCGTATTTAATGTAGATATAAAAATTATGGTAATTTTTAAAGGTCATTAGCTATTTTTAAAGTCCCAGACAAGCTTACAGTTAACCCTGAACACCATTTTAACTGGATTCGTGACTTTTTCCTTATTTTTAAATTTTGATGGTCCATTTGACCTCATTTTCAATCCAAATTACATTTTTGAACTACTGCTAACCTCTTCTTTCCACTGATCTAATAAAATATTTTTCACTCCGAATTGCACTATTCACCCTTGTGTCACTATTTACTATCGAAAATTTCTATTTTCGACTAGCCCGGTATTTGGGTCATTACAAATCTCCCCTAATAATAAAAATTTTGTCCTCGAAATTTTCTTTCATGTCACAACCATAGTGACATATCTTAAATTAGCAAATCTCCCAGTAGAGAAAATCGATTCAGATAACTCAAATATTCTCATATCCTTCTTACACTTATAAGCACTTCCGGTATCAAGACCTACTCATGGCATGTATACGTACTGCATCGTCCTTAATTATAGCGTTCCGACCTTAGGACATGCTAAACCGTGCTTTGATATCAATAAAATTATAACACCCTTATACCGCTGTACAGTATACGCGGTAATCGAATGTTAAAACTATAAATGAATAAGTGAATGTTTTTCTGTACAGTACCATTAAACATACTTAAAACATGATTAACAACCATATAACTGTGATTCAATAATATACAAGTATATCATAAACTATAATCTTGAACTTATACAATTACTATACTTTTCGTACCTACATATACATGCCAAAAACTAATTCATGTCTTATTTCTTTTCCTGGACTTGACTACTCTCGCAATACAGGCCACTGAAATCTTAACATCTTCATAACCTGCGCACCGTCAACAAACTACACGTTGAGCATTGAAACGCTCAGTGGTGGATACGTATCCCAAACTTTCCATAATAAACACATACACGTATACATTTACTTGTATATACATACATACATACATACATATATGCATACATACATACATACATACATACATTCATATACTTATACATACGTACACATACTTATATACACATACATACATATACATACGTACACTTACATACACATGCATACGTAATCACATACATGCTTTCACATATACATGCATACATGGTCGCATGTGTACATTCATACATCTATATATACATATGCTTACATACATGCCTATACGTACATACATACACATACATACATACATACATACATACATATATATATATTCTTGCATTCATACATTCATATATATATACATGCGTATCCACATACATACATTTACATACATGCACACATAGACATACCTTACATGCATAAATATACTTACATACGTGTACATACATACGGGTACATATATAAAAATAAATACACATACATACGTGTACATACGTATACATGCATACACATATATACGTGTACATACATATACATGCATACACATACATGCATTTACATATGTATACATACATATACTTATGCATGCAATTACATACGTATACATATACATACATACATTCACATACGTGTACATACATACACATACCATGCATGTATATATATACATACATATACATACCTTACATGCGTACATATGCATACATACATATGAATACCATACATGCATACATATACATACATACATATGCATACATATACATACCATAAATGCATACATATACATACATACATACACACACACACACACACACACACACACACTTTACATGCAAACATTACACATACATATACGCCTATTTACGTATATTTTCATACACATGTATACATGATCATATATATATTTTCACATATACATGCATATATGATTGCATGCGTACATTCATACATCTATATATATACATATGCTTACATACATGCCTATACATATACATACACGTACATATACATCTATGCAAACCTATTTACATTTACATACATACATACATAATTACATTTATCTACATATATTTCTTTATTCTTTGAATTGCCCCCAGTAATAGTCCAATAGAAATCTTGGATTGGATACATAGGACAGGGATCTTAAAGTCCCAACTTTGAGGTGATGTCGAAGGATCACAAATAATGGGCATGAACATGATACTTGTAACTGTGAACATATAATATATCAATGTACTATGAGAGACCATCGCGAATCTACCATAGTAAAGCAAGTCGCATGACTTGCACCGTGACATAGGTGTCCCTATGGCTAGCCAACTATATCCTCAACTAGATTTACTACTAGACTACTAAGGGTAACATTTCCTGTTCTGTATATGCATAATTAATTTATCATAGTCACACAAATTATTTTCACAAATCATTTATAGATTTGTACATATATTATACAAATATTCATGTACGTCTAACATACATAATAATTGATTTAACTGTCGCTATTAATATTTCATAACTTAATATCTTGATATTGCTAATTTAATTATTAAGCTTATTTATTCTCAACAAATATTTTAATTTTACGGATTATTAATTATTTTACATATTATTTCTTAAAGTAACTAAATTATCATTTAATCTTTCAAATTTTATTAAATTATTATTATGCCCTTTTTCTATCAATTTATTTACCAAATTACCATACTTATTTAATTAACACAATTAATTCAATATTTATCCCTAAAATTACCGTTTAGTCTTTCAAATTATAATAAATTACAAAAATACCCTTTAATTATTTTTTATTCACAAAATTGCTACCAATTATACATTTTACACTATTAAGTCCCTATTTATTGGTAAAATTTTAATTTGGTCCCTAAACTTATTTTCATGCATAAATTATCTTTTCATTTATCATTTTTTTTCTAATTAGCCCCTAATTTACTCAAACTATTCTTCTCTCAATATTTGGCAACATTACGGTTTTACCCCTAAACTTTTAATTATTTTCAATTAAGTTTTTTTCTACTCTACTCTGTCATTTTCCATTCTTTTTATTTTTTTGATACCAATTAATTAATTTGCTTATATTATGATTATTTATGCAATAAATTCAATTTTTCTCATTAAAATTCAATATTTTCACTATAACATAATATAAAATTTAAATTAAAAATATTCTATTAAATTTCAAAAATTTCCATTAAATTAGTATAACATTAAAATTATACCTACTTTCAATTTATAACATTTTCTTCACAATTTAACCAAAATAAACATACACACCCACGCACATATATTTCGGCCAACATGGATTTTTACATTCCAAATAATTTTTTTTCCATCTAAAGCATTTCATTCATCAATTTAGGCCTCTAATTTCACATATATCACATTATTTTCAATTTATCATACATAATCACACATAATCACACATATACATAAGCAAATTTTCATGAAAAAATTATAAAAATTGAGAGATAATGTATCCACTAACCTTGAATTTATCTCCTCCACACCTTGCTCCTCACTTCCTCTATTTTCTCCTTTGAAAGCTTTTATTCCTTCAATGTTTTCCTATTATTGCCGAAATTTCCAAGGCCAAAAATCCATCAATTCTTGCTTCCTTAATTCAATTAAACTATATAAATCTAATCTACACACTTTAATTCATCTATTAAAACCTTTAAATTAAATTAAAACCTCTATTTTTACTTACCTCAATTTTGAGATATCAATTTTTTTTCTTAGTTTAAACCATTTTCAGCCCTCTAATTGAAGAGTAGAGACTTCTACAAACTAGTAGAGAAGCTGGAATTCACTTGAGGAGGCTTGATTTAGGAAGAAAGTTGAAAGAAATGTGAAGAAATCAAAGGGGAAATGGTGAAAACATTATTCAACCAAAAAGGAAGAGAAAATCATGAAGTCTAAAGAGGTCTTTGGAAATTTGGAGATCCTTGGGTCTTTTATAGGGATTAATTGGGCTGGGCCTAGTCCAACCGAGTTGGTTGGGCCTAATTCAAGCCCAATTGTCCTATTAAGCCCAAATTGCATCCATAATTTAATTCTCTCCCTTTCAAAGCTCAAATTTACTTAAAATCAATTATATAATTCTTAAAATATATAATATAGCCTTCATAAAATTTTTTAGTTCAATCGAAATCCATTTTCGATCCGGTTCACTCATACCGGTCCTATTAACAAATTTTTGGTGTTATCAAAAAATTAATTTTTTTTCTAACAATTGATTCTACATCTCATTTAGATCTCAAGTGAAAATTTTTGCAATTTTTAGAGATCATTTATTATTTTTAAAGCCTCAATAAAATTTACAGTTGATCAGTTACTTTTTAAACTGAAATTAATATTTTTCTCTTACTTCTTGAGGTCAAATCTCCCTAAAAATACTTCCTTTACCCTTAAAATATATTCATCAGGTTTCATAAATATTTTTGAGTCATTCGAATACTGTTTTTCGATCTGGTTTGTTTTTACCAGTTCGATACTCTAATTTTTAAAGTTGCCGTAAAATTAATTTTTTCGTTACCATATGATTCTACATTGCATTTAATGTAGATATAAAAATTATGATAATTATTAGATGTCATTAGCTATTTTTAAAGTTCCAAACAAGCTTGCAGTTAACCCGAACACCCTTTTAACTAGAACCGTATCTTTTTTCTTATTTTTAACTTTTGATGGTTCATTTGACCTTTTTTTCAGTTCAAATTACATTCTTGAACTACTGCTAACCTCTTCTTTTCACAGGTCCAACAAAATATTTTTGATTTCGGATGATACTATTCACCCCAATGTCACTATTTACTGTCGAAAATTACTATTTCTAACTAGCCCAATATTTAGGCCATTACATAGGTATTCGTAGGTGAACTCTTAAAGTCAGGAGTTTGGAAGGCCATATGGTAGAACCAATGCTCGAAACTCAGGGATTGGGCCTCGGTGGTCTCCTAAGTCTTGGTGGAAAGGAGTTAGGAGTTTTGTTAGTAGTGGCATTTGTTGGAACGTTTTCAGCAAGTTTGTGTGTTTGGTGGGAAAAAGCTTGGAACATAGGGAGTTTTACTAGTGTACTATCGATGGATGAACTATAAGTTGAAGTACTAGGGGTGCTATCATCTAATAAGTTATCGCAAATCCTAACCTCGCTAGAGTATAAAGATTCACTCATTTTTTTTTAAATCTATAAATTAAAAAGAAAACGTTGAAACAAAAAATGCTAAAGAAAGGATTAAGGTACTGACTTGTAAAGTGGAGCGAAGAGAGTGAGGTGTTGGAATAAAATGGCATAAGAAATGCAGGGATGGAGGTGTGAGATAGAGGAGGAAAAAACAAGCAAAAAAGGTAAAAATGAAGGGTTGAAAGGGGTATTTATAGAAGGATGGAGCCTTGGGATGCAAAATAGATGACGACTTAGATGCTTGTGAAAGCACAAGAATTAGTTGGGCGATAGCTATATAGAAAAAACGAGGAGTCATCATTATGAAGATAGCTGTGATTACAGAGATCGAAGAGACACTTCTTGTAGTAATGGTAGGCATGATGCTGAGATGACATTTGAGGTAATAGACCAAAAAGGTTGGTCATTCCACACAATTGTTCGCTTTTGTTTGGACATAAATGTCCTATACCTCGAGGGGGCTTATGATAACTGGACTAGGCTTGATTGGGCCTGGAGTTCGGCCCAAGATCTAAGTGTTTGGTTATTTGGATCATTTTGGATCCCATGGTAACGATGTCATTTCTCTACAGTTCAATTCGGACATGGATTTTGGCTGAACTTTCTACTAAGGAAAAGCTTTCTATTTTAGGAGAACTTTCTATCCTGGTGAGACTTCTCTCTTGTTTTTACCATTAAAAAATAATTTATATTTACTATTATTTATAACAATGAGAGTAAATATAAAGTATTTTTTAAATAACTATTAAATTAATATTATTAATTAAATAATTATATATATTTCTTAATATTTAAGTTGTTTATCAAATATTTTAAATTGGTACTCTAATCATTCTATTGGCACAGTTGAATTATTAATGTAATTATATACTCATATAATTAAATTAATTGATAAAATTTTTTTGATATAATAATTATATACAATTATATTATTAATTTAAATATTTAATTACTTATATAAATATTGTGCAAAAATAAATAAATATTAGTTGATACTAAAAGGAAATAAAATTAGTTGTTAAGTTGATTATATATATATATATATATATATATATATATATATATATATATATATATATATATATATATATATATATATATATATATATATATATATATATATATATATATATATATATATATATATATATATAATTACATTAATTGCTAAAATTTTGTTAATAAAATAATTGTACATAATTATATTATTAATTTAAATACGCAATTGTTCATATATGTATTGTGCAAAAATAGATAAATGTTAGTTGAGTGATACTAAAAAAAATAAAATTAATAGCTCACGTGATTATATACTAATATAATTAAATTAATTGATAAAATTTTATTAATATAATAATTGAATACAATTACATTATTAATTCAAATACTTAATTACTTATATAGGTATTGTGCAAAAATAGATGAATGTTAGTTAAGTGATGCTGAAGGAAAATGAAATTAATAGCTAATGTGATTATATACTCATATAATTACGTTAATTGGTAAAGTGATTATATACATATATACTTACACTAATTGGTAAAAAAATTCATTAATATAATAATTGTATATAATTATATTGTTAATTTGCATACTAAATTACTCATATAGATATTATGAAAAAATAGATTAATACTAGTTGAGTGATATTAAAAGAAAATAAAATTAATTGTTAAGGTGATTATATACATATATAATTACATTAATTGGTAAAATTTATCAATATAATAACAGTATATAATTGTATTGTTAATTTAAATACTCAATTACCCATCTAGGTATTGTGCAAAAATAAATGAATGTTAGTTAAGTGAGACTGAGAGTATATGTACTCATATAGATATATTCAATCATTCACGATATAAAAGTAAATAAAATTAATTGATAAAATAATTACACATTCATATAGTCATATAACTATATTAATAGATAAAATTTAGTATACATAATAACTATATATAATCACATTATTGATTTACAACTCCATTACTAATATAGGTATTGTACGAAAATATATATATATTAGTTGAATGATACTAAAAATAAATAAAATTAATTGATAAAATAATTATACACTCATATATAAAATACATTAATTGGTAATATTTCATTATATAGAATACATATATTTAATTACATTACGAATTTAGATATTCATATAGGTATTGCTCTAAAATAGATGAGTATTAGTTAATTGATACTCAAAGTAAATGTAATTAATTGATAAAGTATTTATGTGATAAATTGCTTAACTTACATATCTATATAGATATTTAATAAATATTATTTATAAAAAAATAAAATAGTTATTAAGTGATATTAAAGATATCTTAAATTAAATATAAATTATTTTAATTATATATTCATATTCATATATATAGAATAAATATTATAATAATTAAATTTCTGTTTTCAATAATTAAAATATTTAATTTAATTTATTAACTAATTATTATCTTAATTTTGTGTATTAAAATATAGAATGTAAATAATTATGAGATTAAATTTATGCAGTACATATAGAATTATAATTATAAATAATATTTATATATAAATTATTAGTATTATATATAATAATTAATAAATATCGGTTATTTCGGTACAAAATAATTCGGTATAGTTCAATACGTTTTTCGGTCTGGTTTTAGGTAAAATATCCACATTCGTTTCAAATAAAGTTAACGGTACAATTATTTTCGGTTCTAGTCAAAAAGTCAACAGTACAGTTCGGTTTTGGATCTTTTTTTTCGGTACTTTGGTTCGATATAAAAAGATTCAAATCCGTGTACATTCTTAAAATAACCTATTCATTTAAATAATACACTCTTCTACATTTGAGAATTTCTCTCCCTAAATCTTATCTAACTTAAGGTTAGAAATACTTATCCCATGTTGGCTAGGGTCAAGTCTCTTCTTTTGTTATTTTTATAAGCCCCTCACAAATATATTTTCATGACTTTTTCATATTGGATTTAAATTTTTCTAGTTGACTCTATTTCTTTTATGGGATTATTATGTAGTAATGACAATTTTAGAAAAATTATCAACAAATGAGTTTTAACTTAATAAAATTAATATTTGCTCAAAATAATGAAATTAATAAATTCGAAATTTAAGACATACGCATTATAGTATATGTATGCGGAAGGAAAAGAAAAATGAAAATAGAGAAGCAAAAGGGCAATGAAGTAAATACAAAGGTACACAAAGCTTAAATAACAAAAATGGAATTAAGAAAGTATGAAAAGGGCAATGAAGGAATCAAACCTAACTAAAGTACACAAACAAGCATACGTTCCTCTTAATATTCAACCTTCTTTTTTTATTTTATTTAATTAAAAAAAAAAAAAAAACTCCATTACCACCACCACCTTCCTCTTCCCACCCCACCCCTCATAAAAATTTTGATGACTCCAAATTAAAAACAACGAAAGGTGGTAGATGCATGAGCCTCAACATATCTCTCTTCACTCTCTCTCTCTGTCTAAAATCCCATTTAACATAATCCCCTTTTTTAATCTTCTTTCTCCTCCTGATTTCACATTTTACCTGTTTTTTCTCTGTTTCTACACTTGCTTAAGGTAAAAGATTATTGCTTTTTTACTTCTTAATCTCTTCTTCTTCTGGTTCTCGGATGTCTTTTAGCTTTCAAGATTGTTGTACATGGTTGGTTGGCTTGTCAACTCTCCAGTTGAGTTCTTATGGTGATGGGCATTCTGATTTTATGGGCCTAAAATAGGAGAAAGATCGTGTTTATGAGTTGGGCTTTGTGGGTTTGTATTGGATTTTTGTTTCTGTGGGGTTTTAGTCTCTTTTCTATCTAATCCTCCATGAAAGGTGGTAGATTGATGGGGGGTTGACTTCTTTTTTAAGGAGAGATATAGATACATAGAATTTTGGAATTCTTTGCTATAATTATTTCAGCGTTGTTTTTGGTTTCTATTCAACTTTTAGAATTTTAATTTCGTCTGGTGCTTCACTACCAATTCATCAACTGACAATTTCTATCTTTATCTTTTTATTTTTATTTTTATTTTAAAATTTTTATTTTATTCTTCTGTCACCCACCTATGTCCCTTGTTTAGAGTTTGATTTTCTTCTTCTTCTTTTCTGGAGCCACAAAAAGTTGTTCACATTCTGTAAATTGAATGTGGGAATGGGTTACGTAGTGCAAGTATAAATATAACTGGGAATGGTACTTAAGTTTTAAGGCAATCATTGTTTATTTAATTTTTTTCCTTTTTCATTAATGTTTCTATTATTGGCTGCTTAAGTTTGACTGCAGCACTGGCTAGCAGCTAAGATACAGCTAATCTTCTTTTCTTGTATGGATAGTAAAGTTGGTAGGAGCTGAATTGAATGTGTATGTTCATCTTTCTGACTCCCTCTGATTCTGTGGGACTTTTGATGGGAAACTCCAATTGTCATCTGGGAATTTGTTTATCAGCTGATAATTAGGACGAAAAATATGGGTTGAAATCTTTAAGTAAATCACATACCTAAACGTAGTTCTTTCAATGATTATATATGGACACACATAATACTTTATTTCCTTTAGGCAACATTGGTTAAGGTTGGTCCTATATCTAAGTGATCAACAGCCTTCATTGCCTTTTGTTAGGTTATATAACCAGGAAAACAACTACTCTGTCATGAGAATTCTGTTCTGTCTTGAGAATTCTATTCTATTTATTTATGTTTTGGATATTTGTTATAATAAGTACTTGCAAATATTTTCTTTTAGAGCATCGGCAAGAAGTACAATGTAGAAGTTGTGTTCCTTTTGTGGTAATTTTTAGTGGTTTACTTCCAGAATTGCTTTCGCTTTCATATTTATTGTGTGCTAACTGATCGTCTTTTTTTTTTGGATCCAAGTAAGTTGAGAAATGACAATGGCCTAAGTCTAAGCCACAGTGGACTAAGACAGATTATAATCCACAATGGTCAGCTTAAGAAGGCGCAAACACTTGGGCCTATGTGCTGGTAAAACCTAATTGCTTTGCTTTTTTTAACAATCGAATTAGCCAAGTTAAGTGCTCCTATGTTTTTTAGTTAGCACGTTCACTGATTAAGTGCATGCTCTAATGGCATTTGTCTGTCATTTTGGGTTGCTCTTGGTATCGGTCCATCCATAACTTGATTATTTTTTTGATATTTAAAATTCAGTTAAAATTGTCTTCTTAGGTTTCAATAATGCTTTTATCATGCTCGAATATCATGTTTACCGGATTTGGTGGTATTTGCAGGGAGAAGTTCTTTCTTGACTCCACTTCCACGATTTTTTGACAATGGAATTGCTCCCATAAGCTCTGGCATGAATGCCAGATTTGTCAGTGTGCATCCCCTGCCATCAGATGACGTTGGGAAGCTGGGGGAGGTACAATAGCTTGTTATTTCAATTTATTAAAATAGCATGCATCATGGACTACACTTTGCTATGAATGCTCTATTTGAAGCTGTTTTTAGTCTGACATGATGTAAATGTATATCTTAAACTTCTTGAGATTCTAGGTCTATTAAGAACACTTTCACACAAATCAGGATTGGATGTGGAACTTAGAGAGGTTATTGAGACTAGTTTCAAAGGGATTTTCTCTTCGCCGTACAACAGTTGAGGTTGAACTAAAAAACCCCATATCTATGTCACTGCACTGTTAACAACCTTAGCCTTGTAGAGACTCATCCCTATATTAGGATCTAATAGGAAAGCTTTGGGATGACATTAGTTTTGTTGGCCTTCTTGTATGTGCATGGATGTGATTATGGGATGCAGGGTCTGCCTTTGCCCTTGCAAATAAAAAGAATATGCGGTTGCAGTTAGTGAGAGATGGGATTCAATATGTCAAGTCTATTAATTATTGGTGTACTGGCTCAATGAGTTTGGACTTTGGATTATAGGGCTCTTTATACAGAGGAGCATTGTTTGGGTTGTTGATCTGTCAAGCCCAAAAGTTTGGCATGTTGGTGTTTCCAACTTTTCAAGCTTGGACATCTGAAGGTAAACCAGCTCAGTTAGAAACCTGTTTTCATGTTCGAGCAAAGGGTTTTTAAAATTCTACATTGACAGGCAATTGTTTC
Source organism: Excoecaria agallocha (assembly GCA_037975025.1). Classification (NCBI taxonomy): domain Eukaryota; kingdom Viridiplantae; phylum Streptophyta; class Magnoliopsida; order Malpighiales; family Euphorbiaceae; genus Excoecaria; species Excoecaria agallocha. Next base: position 63,080,673 of record CM075807.1, on the reverse strand, counting down.
ATGCAACCCATGGTTGTTTTTATACCCGTGCATTGGCAGTTGAGATGGAACTTATATTCCCATTATAAATGCATTAAAAACTTTAGGTGAATTCAGATTATGTGCTGTATTGGCAATTGTTTCATGCAACCAATGGTTGTTTTTATACTCATGCAATGACGCATGAGATGGAACTTATATTCCCATTATTAAATGCATTAAAAACTTAAGGTGAATGTAGATTATGTGCTTTACTGGCTCAGAAGAAGATAGAAAGTATTATTATTATTATTATTATTATTTAGTTTTTATTTTGAATTCTATATTTATACTTGTATTTTATTGTTCCGTGATGTTTCTAGAAGACCATTGGCAAAGTCGGAGCTGGTTCATCTAATGTATCAGCTTCAAGCTCATCTAAAGAGCAGCAATCTCAACCATATCCAGGTTTGTCTGCATAAGAAGCAAGCTTATTTTTCTGAGTTAATATTTGACCATCAAGACAAAATTAAATGTTGCTTATCACTATCTTGGTACAAACGAGTATTTGGTTTCTTCAGGTGAACTAGACTGTGATGATATAACATAGATCACTACTGTAGATAGACTCACATATTCACCATCTTCATAAAATTGTCAGACAGGTTCATTGTAATATTATGGAGCAACAAGATGCACAAGATGATGGAGGTGGAACAATAATGGAAATGAATAAAGACAAAAAGATAGCAGAATATTCTATTGGGCAATATATTCTCTGCCCCTTTTGGAAAGCATTGCAAATCTAGAGTCTAGTTGAAGTGAATCTTTTGAATCAGGAAGGTCATGAATCTCATGAACCTGAAGCCCCCAAATACCTTAGCTTGGTCTAAGATCATGTGAATCTGACCTAGGAAATGTCAGTTGACACAATTTTGAGTGAGAAATTTTTCAGATAACTCACTTCTTTGGGGACAGGGGAGGGCACATGTGAGAGAGATATTTGGGTTTTCTCTTATCATGAATGAGGAGAAAAGGTAGGACAATCAAATGTAAGCTAACTAATGTGACAATTTTACAGTCAGAAGGCAATGGAGCAGTGATTTGTTAATAAAATGATAAACAAATTTTTTGTAAGTAATGATGTGTATGCATCAGCTAATAGGGTTGAAAATGTTTGCTACATTTGCCATTAGTTGTTTTATGTCTCAAACTGGATTAATTTGGGGTTGAAATTACAATTTTTATCAGTCTACCCATCCCCACCTGGTCAATCACTGCAGACTAGTTGGCCTGTGAAATGACCTTGTATTGGACATTTTTCCTTGTATGCTTCTTTTTTATTTTTATTTTTTGATGTCATCACAATAGAGTTTATTATTGCTCAAAATGCATTTTTTTTTTCCCTGTGGCCCTGTGGGGAGAGGGATGTAATTAGATAATAGTCTAGAAAATATTGTCTGGTAGGAAGTATTGTACTCGATATTCAGCTGCCTATATGTTTAATAGTACATTTATGGCAGTAACCATTTTTCCCGTGGTTTACTTGTATCTTTATACCATTCTTCTGAACAAACTGAATTGGAGCAGACCTTGCACTCTATAATAAGAGGCTAATTATTTTTTTGCTGCATAGTTTCTCATTTTTATATTAATAAAAAAAAATTGAGTTGCACTGTAAACTTTCTTCTCCATAACTAGTTTGCAACAGTATCATTTCTGTCCTCCAATGCTTGCACACAAATGGGTGTATGCATTTGAGTGGCTTAGCTACACGGATAAGACATTACTTTCAGCAATAAATTAATTAGGGAGAAGTTGATGTCTTCTGTTACTTGATACTGCTAAGTCCAAATAAAGTATCATAAGCAGAATGCACTTTTAGAGGACTGTTCATTTGAGACTATGGTGAGGCGTATAAACTGAGTGATCAGCTTGATTTCATTAGTAAATAGCTCTAACACAGAAAAAGAGGATGAAACTTTTTTGAATTGTTAGTAACTGAAGCACTCTATTCAGGAGAATCTACTTGCCAAGCAATTTCAAATCTTGAGTTGATGTTTTAAATAAATAGAATCTGTTTAAATAAGATACCATTTCCATTAATTTCTGATCCAATTTTTCAACCAAATCTTCCAACCACCTATCTTTCCCTGCAGCATGTGGTGTGAGTGACTTCATTCTTATTTAGTTCTCAGTAGACTTTTAGATTTATGTTATGGAGACTCACAAATTTGAAAATTTTGATTAGATGGAGAATTTATAATTTGAGGTTAAAGGAAAAAAGTTGTACTAGGAATCATTATAATGGAATATGGAAGAGAAGAGATCCTTCTTCAAAAGTTACATATTGGCATTGTCTCTTGTTAGATGGATGGTAAAATGCTGGTTGATTTACTTAAATTGTCATGTAATTTTGAGGAGGAATGAATCAATATGGTGTGGATCTGAATTTGCGTATCTTGGTAATGATTCTGGTAATAACCATATGCTAAGAGGAAATGTAATAATGTGGGATTTTACTAATGTGCATTGTTTGTCAATTTATAAGGGCAACCAATTAAACTTAGAAAGCGACACCGGAGAAAGCACGTTCAAAACCAAGAACCTTGCCTAATGAGAGGAGTCTATTTCAAAAATATGAAATGGCAAGCAGCAATTAAGGTTGACAAGAAGCAAATCCACTTGGGGACTGTCGGTTCACAAGAAGAGGCTGCTCGTTTGTATGACAGGTAGCAGTGTGAAATTTTCTGTCCTTGCAAACCATTCTTATTTGCATGAGTATCTACTGCTACAAAAGTGAATTTATCTTCGTATATGACGATCCTGCTGATAATTTTGGCCCTCTTTGACCTTAATGCGAAACATATGTAGTACATTCATGGATTAATTAAAGATAAACAGATATCTACCTGTGGAGAATGGGGCTTATGCATGCAGATATGCAATAAGCTGCTACTGGTGAAGGGCAATCATGAAGTTTATTAATCATTTGTCTTTTACTAGACGGACCTAATTCACTGGAAGAACAGCCAAGCTGAGATTTATACCATGGCATGGGTCTATGATGTTTGATGCAATCATTAAAGAAAAACCAAGATAGGCCTTTTACTTGTAGTTTCTTTGTGCTTCTAAGTTACCATGGATAAGTTTAGATTGCATCATTTCTCTTATATTTGCGAAAATTGAACAAGTAGGAGGAAGATTCTTTCTTTATTTTTCCCTCTTTCCTAGTTAGAACCAATTTTTTTTTTCCTCTTTTTGGCATTGTTTTCTATATTTCTTAATTATTGTGACATCATTCATGGTGAGAGCATTTGTGTGAGGTTAGATTATGAATTTACAGCAATCAGTCGAGACTTCTTTTGTCTGCAGGGCTGCATTCATGTGTGGGAGGGAACCCAACTTTGAGCTTTCCGAGGAGGAGAAGCAAGAACTCCAAAAATTTAAATGGGATGAATTTTTGGCGATTACTCGAAGTGCAATAAATAACAAAAGTAATATCCGCTTCTGGTCTTTGTCATTCAGCATTTTTGTTGGTGGAAAATGTAAATGAATGTTCTGTTAATAATTGATGCAGAGCACAAGAGACGGAACGGAGCAGGATTGCAGAAGAGATCTGAACTACATCCCAGACTGGTGACTGGGATAGCAAGCAAGGAGTAAACAGCTTCTCAGCTTCAGACGATGTGGAACCAGACTCATCACATCTGAATATATCAATTCACAATGAGGCTGAATAACCCAGTTCTAACAGTCCACTTATAGCTTAATGGCCTGCATTTTTGGTGTACAAATTCCTCATTAGGCAGATTACAGTAAGCATACTTACAAAATAAGGGGACAGAAAGTGCAATATTAGATGCGCTAACACTGCCTGCAATCGCCATCATCAGCAGACCTCTTAAATGCATACATATATCTCCCACTTCCTTTTTTTACGCTTTATTTTAGCCACCATTGTTGAAGCTGAAAAGATCGCAATGCTTGAGGAACTTGTTTAGATAAGCAAAATTTTCTTGCACAATAATTGAAATGAGTATATCATTAATCATGTACTCTGTTCATGAATCTATATTATGCAATGAGTAGTGTCTAGCAGTGGAGAAGAATAGAAAAGCACTGGACAGTTTTAATGTAGATGAGGACAACTCTGTCAAGCAAGCTGAAGACAGCTTAAGTGCAAACCAAAATCAGGTGGTTTTCGTTTGGTGTTTAAAGAACAACAGTTGTTACAGTTAATACCAACATTAAGAAATGATCGGACGTGACATGTCTAGGAAATTTCAGAATTTATAAGCTAGTTATGCACAAAAGCTGCTGTGTTTCAACACAAGTGACAGATTCGATTCTTTTTTTAAACTTCTGGTATTAAACTCCCACTCCACTGGCAAGCCTCACGGTTGATATCGTTCCAAGTGAAAAATTAGGTACTGATTAGTTTGATTTCGTGGCAGTGATTTGTCGTTTCGTCAGGACAAACGACAGGTCGTGTAATTTAGCACAAATGTTGAAGTATGTTATTACTTCCATTTTCAGGAAAGCAAATGATTTAATCCAGCAAAAGTCACCAATCCCTCGCAGATTTACCCAAAAAGAGGAAAAAAAAAAAAACTCCCTCAATTACTAGAAGCATAATTTTTGCCATAGGAGAAACGACATGTCGTTGCTTCAGCACAAGACGGGCAAAATTTGCTAGATCTAGTGTAGGTGCAGAAAGAGAAACTCGCACTGGACAGTGAAGTTAGTCTCCCGGACAACGACCTCTTGCTTCTCCTTCTGCAAAAATTTTCAGTGAGAATCAAATTCAGCGTCAGCCCAATTCAATTTTCTGTGTCATAAAAAATGGCATCAAACGATTCAAAGCCCCAGCAAGAAGATGCCAATCATCTACCTCCGCCACCGCCATCATCATCGCCATCTTCTTCATTCTCTGAAAATTGGAAGGAACGCATATTCATCCCTACTATCCTCGCAGGTTTTTCTTTTCTTCTGTTCTTAAGTTTATCGCCCTTTCTCTTATTGCGTTGGTAGCCACTTCTTCTTTTGGCTGCGAATCGGTAAATTTGGTGTCCTTTTATGCAGGGATTATAGGTGGAGGAGTTGGGTTGATCTCTAAGCACCGAAAAGTTCATGGACTCGCAAACATTTCTGCTAGTTATGCTACTAATTTTGCCATTGTTACTGGTTGCTATTGCGGTAATTATATCACATCTGGGTTTCTCATTGTATGATCTCATTACTAAATCAGAATGTTTTTTTCTTTGCTTGTTGATTCTGCTATTGATCCTCTATCCTAGGTTATAACTTTGCATCACCTCTACTGTTTTGTGAAATTTTTAATCAAGATACGTTTTCATCCTTCAATTGCATTGAAGAGAATCTGGACTTTGATTTATCCTGTTACGGACATTGTTTTTCCAATTGAGATCTTCACTTTCGAATATTGTTTTGGTGCTGGAAGAATACACGACAAAATGTTGGTTGTTTGATTACTGTTACTATGTAACTGTAAGTACCGCTTCAAGGATTGACGGAGCAGGATTAGATTTCAAGTTTTCAATCTGAGCATACCAAGAAATACCCATGGATGATATTCTTCTTTGGAGACAATCCTTTGATGTGGTTTCGGCAAAATTCTAATATTTTTTCTAAGCATGAGAATTTTTTTTGGTTTTTCCAACAATTGTTTGGGATATGGTTCTCTGAAATTTCAGTGAATATTTTTGAAGCCTCTAATTGTAGAAGTTCATAAGTATGAATATACTCATTAGCATTTACTATAAGTTGATTATGTAGATGCTACTAACAAAATTATGAATTATTGCCTCAAAGCATGGTGATTGACACAGAGCATCCAAATCTAACTTGGTTAAGTGTAATGCACATCAACTGATGTGAAGCTCTTATTTAAGCATTTGTTTGACAATTATGATCTGGGTCTGCCTATGGATGGTCATTGTTAGTAGATGACATGTAGGAAATATTGAAAACATGTAGTTGCTGAAACATAGGATAACTGCTTTTGTGGGGTTAACTGTTTGTCAAAGACCTATTTAATTGAATTTAGATGTTTGATTTCTGTGTTTTGGCAGGTGCACGTGAATATGTAAGGGTAACTCGAAAATCAGTGCCTGATGACCTAATAAACTCTGCAGTTGCAGGGTTTGGTACTGGTGCTATTCTTGGACGTCTTCAAGGTGAAATACATTTAGCAATATCCTGTTAACTCGTTGTGTGCATGTTTATTCTTTGGTGATAATTCAGAAACAATTAGCTCACTTGATTTGCTTGAGATGAGGAGGAAACTTGGCTATGGTCATCTTTTTCCTAGCATTTTGAACTTGATTTTTTTATTTTTTCAATTTTTTTATACAATAATTTGCAGTGTGTACACTAGGACCATCCAGTAGAAATTATCTCAATGTCTTTGTGCTTTGTTTTTCTAAAATATAGTGACCTGACATGCAGTTTGCTAATGATGTGGCAATCCACCTTAATTCACCATTCCATGCAAATTTTTTCTTGCACTTGACATGCAGTTTAAGGTGCAATGTTAAGTTTTTCTACTCACCTTTCCATTTAAAGGTGAATCCGCTCTGTTTCCATATAGTACAAGTTTTTTGGCCAGTGGTATTTTTATGATCCAAAGTCTTTGATCAAGTCACCATGGGCTCCATATATTTTTATTAACAACTCAACTCAAGTTCGTCAAAGGGAGTTTCAAATGTTCGAGTTCGTTGAAGGGAGCAAGAATCTTGGAACTCGTTAGAGAGAGTTGCCTATCTCTTGTACTTTTATACTGGAAACTTTTGACTTCTTTTATTTCTCCATTTTTTGCTCTTTGAATAGAGTTTACATGCTGTTGAAAAAGGAAAACTCATTGAAATAGAAAAATCTAAGCATAAATGACTAAATAGGAAATCCTTATTTTAAGGATTAAAATCAAGTACTCCTACCAGAATAAAAAAAACTTGCTGAACTTATAAAAACTCCTAATTAGGTAAAACAATTTGATTAGTTTCTTTCCATCTTTAACATGATTGAGTCTACTGCATATCTAACAGATATGATCCATGGAGGAGTAATCTGTTTGATGCTTTAATTTTTACTTTTCATCATCGATTAATTGTCTCTTACACATTCTGCGTGTATGTTTATAAAACAACAGCTGCAGAAATCTTGTCAATGAGAGTGTGAAGAAAGATCTAAATACTTAGTGAGCTGTAACTAACTGATCAATACATGTCTTCAAGAGCAAAATGTAGAAAATTCTGTGGTGATGTAGGTCCGGCATATTTCAACTTTGTGCACTTGGTTGAGTGAAATTTTAGTTGGTCACACGGATGAAACAAGGTGAGGAAGTGGCATGGGACCATACCCTACTCCTGCACTACCTTCCTACTAGGAAGATTTGGGGAGCCATAAGAATTGCTATTTAATTTTTTAAATGAATTTTTGTGGTCTTTATGTATTTACATATATTTTGTCGTAATAAACTAGTTAACTGCATAATTTCAAATATACAAATACATCGGGATTCCAATGGGGTAAGAGAAATACATTGTGCCTGTTCCATTTGTGCTGTATCCCCACCCTACTGCCAATATGTCATCATTTTTAGTCTTTTCCTTCGTCATACTTTTTATGTCTGTCTGTATTATCTTTTTCTTTTTGAAATCTTAGGTGGTCAATTTGGTGCCTTCCGACACTCGATCATGTTTTCTGTTGTGGGAACTGCTGTGGATTTTGCTACCATTAAGCTAAGACCGAGCTTAAGGAGTTTAAAAGAGAAGAAAGATGATTGGTTGAAGTTACCGGAGTGGTCTCCCATTCAAGTACTTGATGAACAAACTCTTGCTGCTAAAGAAGCCAGGGAAAAACAACACTATGCACAAAGAGCTCTTGGCAAATTAAGCAAAGAGGAGTCTTAAAAATCCAAGTTTGAACCTGAATTTTGTTAGTCCATATACACTGATAGCATATTTTGTTTCGGTTAATTTAGACGTGGGTAGGATGAACTGCTACTTGAGCTTTACAGGTGATGGAAAGATTTTATTTTGTTTGTAAGGTTGCTTCGTCATATTAGAAGTGCCATTGTTAATAGACCTTTAAATAATTGTAATCAATCTATAGTTTATACCCACATTTAGAAACTTAAGCAACTTGATTCAGTATTTCGCTGATGATATTTCCCGGCACAAGTGCCTGAGCTCATTTAGCTGTTGTTATTTTTGAAAAGCTCGTCCGAAAACGTTTTGAGAGGTAAAAGCAACAAAGAGTTGAGAAGTAGTCAGCAATACATACGCCCACATTCAAGTACTCCAAAAGTTTATCTTTACAGTGCAGCTAGGGTTGCAGCCAACTGCAGAGTTGGTGTTTCTCTCAAATCTGCTTGAAGAACAAGTGATGCCCCCTCAAAAGTCGAGACTTCTAATTCGATTTGCTAACCAGAAAATGAACCCAACTGTCTAACACTTGCATACACTTGGCCATCTTCCATTCAAGCTTCAAATAAATGCAATAAATAACAGATTGTCGGAACTCAAGAATCCCCAGTCTGAATTATATCAGCCGGCTTCTCTGTTACCTTGGTGGATATTGGACAGGTCAAATTATTCCACTCCTATATGAGGCTTGCCACCAAGATGGAATTTTCCATTACCAAAAACACCATGTACAAGATATTTTCGACAACAGACGAAAAGCAGAAATAACAGAAATATAATCTAGACATTTGCTTTTAATTTACACGTGTTCAACCTGCTTGTCCGGAACTAATACAAAACACCGCAAAGGTAAACGACCTCCAACTTCATTCTATCACGTAACTGGGCTAACCTAGATCATGTGAAGGGACAGCCTTCTATGTCCTCAGAATCTTATGAGAGAAGGGAGACAAGAGAAACAAACTCCAGCGTTACTCGTCCCTTCGACCTCGTGTTGATAACAAAGTGCTCAGGATATTTTCTTAGTAACATAAGCAAGCCATACCAGGGTTTTCCTTTGGCTTCTGCCCCAACCCGGTCCTCAGATGTGAGATATCTCCTCACTCTACTGTGATGCCAGACGTTGCTGTATTGCTCCAGCAACTAAACAACATTTAAAATACAAGGATTAAGCGACAGCATTCTGGGCCTCTTACATGATGCCGTAACTATAAAACAAGGTAAGAAAACACACACACACACATCACTAAATCATGCATGCTTCATTTCAAGAAAAATAATTAAAAAACAAATAAATCTTTTAGCCGCCAGGTTCTCAGGCTTTATCCATTGGACTCCTATTTTGACTTTTTGATAAATTAAGGACTTTGCTAACATCCAGTTTGATCTAATAAAAAGTTCCAAGGATTTCACCAAAAACAAATTGGGAGACCCAATAGAAAAAAGCTCAAGGGCTTAAAAATGTGATTTTCCAAAGAAAATAACAAGAAGCAAAGCACAAGGCATATACAAATTGAATAACTAAAACCCTTTGGACATAACATGCACAATAATGGACCGAGACTAAGTGCTGCAAACAATTTTTTTTAAGCATTTCAAGACCAAAAATGATTGGTAGATTTTTAGAAGCTAGATCTAAACTCTACTACATCACTTGTGACACATACCATAGATGGTAGAAGTCATTCTTGACTTGAAACACAAGGATCATACTCTGGCAGGAACCACCGCTTGATTTGCAATTAGAATTATAAGGAAAATCCATAAAAATAAACACATGAGCATGGCAAAAATTTCATTTGTACTAACACCCAAAATATTTTGGAGATCTGATAACATATGCAATCTTATCAAGCCATTTCATATATTGAACCATGACATCCTCCAAACAAAACACTCCAAGTTCAGTAAAACAAATAGCATCTAAACTAAAGGTATACCACTTGGGAATTCAAACTCTTCATATGGCCAGGGAGAAGTAAATGTCCTCACTAAAGAACATTAGCAAAACAAAAAAACTGATAAGCTCAGGATCCGAACATAATAAGAACATTGTCCTAAATAAAATTTGGTAAATCAAAAATTGAATTGTCCAGACAGTGAGTAAATACATGCAAATACTTTAAATTATGCTGAACACATATAATCCAGGTGTTCAAGAATACGTTAATGGGTAATTGAAAGAGCTTCATAAATCCATGAAACCAAGAGAATGCAGGTTAATAGAACAACTAATTGAAGGCAGCAACAAACCTCAGCATGAAGTTTCTCCATGGGCATCCATTCTCCAGGACCACAAAGATCAGAAAGTACTGTAGCTACAGATGACACTACGTCTTTTTCCTCTAAATCTAGAAGCTGTTGATTGTCGGAATCACGATCAACTCTTGATCTTCCGTCCATTTTCTTCTCAACAGGGACTGGACAAGATAAAATAATAGTGAAAGGGCAGATTATTATGCATAGGTGTACCGCAGAAGAGAACTACAAGCATTCAGGAAGTACACTGTGGTGGAAGAAAGCAATTCATTGATGCCATGTCAATCATAAGCAAATAAGGTAAATTTTTCTTAGTAAAAAAAGGGTAAAATTCAAGAAGGGAAAATGACTTCACAACCATAGCTTGCAAACTGTGGAATTTGCTATCCAAGGAAAATGAAGGTAACACCATATTCTTAAGTGTAGTAGGTAACAGCTAAAGACGGCATCTCACGAAATACTAAGAATGATTAAAAATACTGAGAATGCAAGTACGAATTAGGAAGAGGATTTCATCTTACATGTTAGAAGGAAAGAAAGTCATGTCAAACAGACAAATGAATGATATGTGGAACACAATAGATAGCTGGTAATTTTATTATTTGCAAATTCAGATCGCAGAGGATCATTCATCTATTATCCCTATTACTCAGAAATTCACACATTTCCGAGCAATCAAGTCAAAAAACCTTGGGAGCCGATAGACATTCTTACTTGTCTTGGATCAAACACCAAGTGTCAAGCAATAAGCTTGCAGTGGACTATCAACTCCCTACAATCAAATAACACCAAAATGGCATATGATCAGCATGAATATGCCATATATAAGCATGTCTGTCATTCAAACAGACTCATTAAAAGGCTAAATCACAAAAACGTATAGCACACTAGCTATTTAGCGTCCAGAAATTTATGGGCAGGTCTTTGTGTGCTTTTATGTTGTGCATATGCATGTTGCAAAAACTGAACCAAATCATTGACCAGTCACCGCTCAAACCTTGAAACAGTAAGCAAAGCAAAACTGGAAACCTGAAAAAGCAACATGAAAGTTGTGCTAATGCTGGAAGATTCTACTTGAGATTGGAAATATTTGCAAACATTTAGCCAAGCACTAGTGAATATGAGTAATGACCCCTAGCAACAGAAAAAAGGACAAAAACACAAATAAAAGACTGATCAAATATCTACTGGAACTAATCAAAATTAAACGATTAAAATTCATCTGCCCAGCAATAATCCTCAAAGATATCCAAATACAAGAGTAACAATTCATTAATATGTCAAACACCATGTTCTATGATTTCCTCTAAAACCTAAAAGGATAAAACCCAAGTAATAGCCACTTCCAACACTAAAATTTACGGAAGTACATATTACGGAAACAGAATTTTGAAGTTAAGATTAACTGAAACTATAAAAAAGTTTGTCCAAATAGAAAAAGGAGAAGAGAGAAAAATCACAAGCGGTAACCTAGTGCTCCAGCCAATCCCGCTTTACCACCGGAACCACCACTTGAACCATATCCGTACCCGTCTAACCCCTCTCTCCTTGTCTTCTTTCCACCGCCACCACCGCCACCGCCAATCTCCTCATCATCATCATACTCATCCTCAAAAAACTCCCTAGCTCTCCCTTTTTTACCACCCGCCACCATTCTCTCCGCCCCGGCAGAATTATAACCGTACTGAGGCACCATAGTCACGTGATGCCTAGGGCCAAGATGGCCACCCAAAATACTCCTGACAGGGAGCAGAAAATAAAATTCCTTGTCCCCAATTTGCAACAGATCTTGAGAATCGAGCTTGACCGGAGGGTTACCGGGGAGATGGAGGACCCCTTCGACCAAGCAACCGTTTTTACCAAGAACCTCGAGTGCAAAACGGCGCCGTGTGAAGTCGTAGAAGATGCGGGCATGATGGCGAGAGATGTTCATGCCGCCACCTAGGCTAGAGAGATCGACATCAACGGTGGATTTCTTGGAATTGCGGCCTAATATTATAGAATAAGTTTGCATATAGTACTCGAAATCCTCGCCTTGAAGCTTTGCGAAGCCTGCTTCGACGTCGCTGCCCGTCGTACCCATTGTGTCCTAATTCTGGTCGATCGGCGAAAGATAAATATTACAAGCGATACGAATGCGTGGAAAGAAGAGCTACTTTGTGCTGGAAAGCAGGCTGTTTGGCTCGTAGGAAATAAGAATGAGAAATCGAGAATAGGGTCAATCTTATTCTTCGATTATTAAAAATGTGTTTAACAAAATCCTCAATCTTTTGTTTAATTTAGTCCTAATTTAACTCGAATAGCCTAATTTCGCTGGTTGGATCCAAGAATAGCTTAGTTCTTCAAGCTTGTTTTGTTGGACAATTTAGCTAAACTTAAGATGTGTTTGAGGTTATTAAAAAAAAAAAAAACTGCCATTTTGATCTAAAAATTAGTATTTCGACTCGATCAAAAATGTAAAAATTTTACTATTTTATTAAAAAAACAATTAAGTGTAAAAATATAATATTTGATATTCTAGGTATTTACGATACTAATTTTGTTTATGATTTGTGGATGTTTTACTTACATTCTTATTGCTATATATTATATTTATTTTTAGTTTGTTGAAAATTTAGGTTTATTACCAATTTTGATCACTTTAAGGGTTCGCTTGAAATAAATGAATTTTATGAAATTTATCTGTAATTCATATATTTTATACTTGAAATGCAAAAAAAAAAAAAATTAAAAAGTAAATTCTATTAATTTATTACATTTTTACCAAAATCACCAAAATAGGTAAAATTTGCATAAAAATTTCTTATTTTTAAGGAGTTAAATTTTAAAAAACTATAATATTCTTATTATAGTGTATATATTAAATTGTTATTTTCAAAAATCTTGCCACATTACACTACTTATATATATATACACACACATACGTGCTTTTGAAAATAACAAAATTTCAGTATTTATTTTTTAATTTAATTTATTTTAAGTAATTATTATAAACACGGTTATAATAAATATCATCATTAATTATTATTATTATTATTATTATTATAAATAATAACAACAACAACAACAATAATAATAATAATAATAATAACAACAACTTATTATTATTATTATTATTATTATTATTATTATTATTATTATTATTAACTTTTTGATATAAAAATTTAAAGCTTAGTTTTTTAATAAAAATTGAGTATTTTGATTAGTTTTAAAAGAATCATAGATAAATTTATTTTATTGAAATGCTCTACAAATATTAGAAATCTAATATCACTACATTTTAAATTAATAAAATTTTGATGGTAAATCGACTCAAATATCAATAAGGTATTATTTATTATAATAGTTAACTAATATGTTATAAACTTGATTTAATACTAAAAATGTATGCAGTTTATTTTATAAATATATAATTAATTTGGTAGCATGTGAATTTTATCTAATTTTATTATTTATTATTAGGAGTTATTATCGAAAAAAGTATCATAATTGATATTAAGGATACTTAAAAAAATAAAATAAAAATAAATTTATTTATTTATTTTAAATATAAAATTAAAAAATTTATTTTCAATTATATATTTTAGTTATTTTATATTTATAAATGAATTTTATAATTTAAATTTTTTTATTCCAAAATGGTGCAAGAAACCTTCTTAAATTTTGGAAGTTTCACAAAAATACCCAAAAATTAGAGCTTCCTTTCAAAAATACCCTCTCCCTTCTTTTAAAATTACCTTTTTTAAAAAATTTGTATTTTTAAAAATACCCTTTTAAAAAATTTTTATTTTAAAAATTTTTATTTTTAAAATACATTATTTCACTCAAATACAAACTCCTTTACAAATTCCTCCCTTACGCTTTCTATTACAGAAAAAGGAAGATCTATTTCTTCTTACAAAACGTTTGTTTTAATTTAAAGATTGAGAACCATCGGAGTTTAAAGATGAATTAAAGCTAAAAAGATAATCAAATCCCTAATCAGATGTTGTGGAATTATTTTATTTGCTCCTGCTACAGTATCATTTACTAAACTTTGAGCGCTTGGCTTTGATCGGGTGTCCTGGAACATACCACCAGAATCTCACGACTATAGACTTGCAGCTTCTTGTTTTCAGGTTTTTCTCTTTCACATATTTGAATCATTTTGAAACCGTGATACATATAAATGTGATTTTTCCTTGTGTTGTTGTAATGGTGATCTTGACATGGTTATGCCTCATAATGGTATTGAACTATGGACAAAATCATCGGCTTTGACAATTGATATCTATTGGAGACCATGACTCACCGATGGCCAAGTTGATAGGTAAGTTCTATTCTTTTTTTTTTTATAATCCATTTAGTATGTAGATATTATAAGTTTTGATTAATTTCAATTCACCGAACAAGCAAACACAATTCTATTTTTAATGCTTAAACATCTTTTATCAACAATACTTAATTATTAATATTTTGATTAATTTCTTATAGATATACAAGAAAATATGAAAAATGATGGGTACTGTCTAACATATGCTACTATAAAGGCAAAAAAAAAAACAAATTACTATTTAATTGTTTCTTTATGACGAAATTATGTTAAAAATTAACTATTTTTTAAATTAATATTTCAAATTTTTTTTAATTATGATCAGATCAGCATGAAAAACTAAAGTGAAAGTAAGATGTGAAAAATACAAATAATTTAGATATAATAAAAAAAACCTACAGACATTTGCAAAATAGGCACTATTTTTTCTTGTCAAAACAACTATCATACAATTAAACATATATGCATTGATTAATCATACCGATTTTGATTAAATGTAAAGAAGAATTATAAGTTTGAACACTTTGAAATGCAGAAGATGATTTTAAAATCTGAGATTTGGTATACCGAACTGATATGCTAGGTATACCAGCCGGTATACCAAAAAACAAAGAATAATTTTAATTTTGAAATTTGGTATACCAGCCGGTATATTAAGTATACCAGTCAGTATACCAAAAAATAGAGAAGAATTTCAATTCTGAAATTTAGTATACTAACCGGTATGCTAGGTATACCGACAAGTATACAAAAAATAAAGAAGGATTTCAATTCTAAAATTTGGTATACCATATAGTATATTAGATATACCAAAAAATAGGAGAGTATTTAATTTTAAATTTTGATATACCAGGTGGTATACTAAGTATACCATCCGAATATACTAAAAAATAGAAGAGAAATTCAATTCTGAAATTTGATATATTAGACGGTATACCAAAAAACATAAAAAAGATTTTTAATTCTGAATTTTGTTATACCAGATATACAATCTGATCTACCAAAAAATAGAAGATAAATTCAATTCTGAATTTTGGTATACCAACTAAATCCAAAAAATAAATTTCATACTAAAATTTTATTGATTTTCATCTGATATCACTCAACATCCATTTGCTTCAACAAAAAAGAGCTGGTTAATTATCTATTAGTTCAATTACTATGAGAAGGAAGGAGTGAAAGCTGATTCTTCATCTGGATAATAATTAAGAAAATATTTTTTTGAGATTTCTAAAATAGCAATCTATTTTATGGATTGTTGTTTAACATGTAACGCTTGTTAAGGTATCATTACTTGTAATATCCCACATCGGTTAGCTTGGGAAAGTGACTGGGCTTTATATGTGCGAACGCTTACTACCCAATCAAGGCCTTTTCCAGTAAGAGAAAAACAAAGCCGTGCGGAGTGGGCAAAACCCGGCCCAAGCTACCGGGCACTCCAAAGCGGACAATATTGGTTGGGGGTACGGCAGGTCGTTACAATTTGGTATCAGAGCCGACCCGGGCTCCGAGTGTGTCAGTGATCCCGCGTGGACGCTGGGCCCCAAGGGGGGTGGATTGTAATATCCCACATCGGTTAGCTTGGGAAAGTGACTGGGCTTTATATGTGCGAACGCTTACTACCCAATCAAGGCCTTTTCCAGTAAGAGAAAAACAAAGCCGTGCGGAGTGGGCAAAACCCGGCCCAAGCTACCGGGCACTCCAAAGCGGACAATATTGGTTGGGGGTACGGCGGGTCGTTACTATAGTTATTAATTAATTAATCACATTTTACTGTGCTTCCTATTCCATTTTGGAAGTTAGTTTTATATGATGTAAATTAATCCCTATTTTCGAATATAATTGCCGACTTTTTTATCATTATTAGCTTAATTTTGATATTTTTTTTAAATTATTTGTTGTTATGCAGAGCTTATTCCACCTTCTCATCTACATTACGGTATTACAAAAATACACAGAACTTGTTGTTGTTAAATTTTTGCCCCTTTAATGTCTTTGGTAATCTCAACAAGGGAATTGTGAACCTGCTTAAGTCATTTAATTTATATAACAGCAGCAAAACATGCAAGCACATAGATTCTTCAGAAAAGCCATAAGTCATGATATGATAACACATAGAAATCACTATTTCTTTATTCATGGGTAAAAATTCACTAGCTATGTAATGACTTCAATATCGGGTTAGCCGTAAATAGTATCTCATGATAGTGATCAGTGCTTCCGGGTTGAAAAATATACCTGAAAGTGAAAAATATTTTATTTGACTATAAGAAAATATTGATTATGTGTAGTCCGAAATTAAAATTTAAGATCAAATAGGCCTCCAAATATCAAAAATATGAAAAACAAAGCGATTCGGTTTGAATAGTAACTAGATTGACATATATTTAATCGAACCATTAAAAATAGCAAATAAAGTCTAAAAATTATTAAAAATTATAGATATGCCTAAAATGATGTGTAGAATATTTTGGTTACAAAAAGTAAATTTTTCGATAACACTGGTAATGGTTGGATCGGATCGATCTGATTGAATCGGATTAGTAATTGACTTCGATTAGGCTGAAATTTTATGTACAATTTATTTTTGATATGATAAAAATGATAGAATCAATTTTGAAGTGATTTGAATTTAAAAAGTAAGAGAATTACAGAAAAATTTTATTATGAGCTTAAAATGGGGTTTTGGGCCTTAAGTGAGTGGTCTTTGGTTGAACCAAGCCCAACCCACCTAAGACCCATATAAATTCTGAGAGAAAAAAAGATTTTTAGCTGGCCATCCTTATCTCCTTTAGCTCATTCTTCTCCCTTCAAGGTTGAAACCTCAATAGCTTTAGTTTCTTCATTTTTCTTTACGCTTTCTCTTATTTTCTCTCTCAACCCAAGCATAAGACATAATATTTTGCCTCTCTAGTTACTTAATTGAACCTATATCCTTTGATTAGAAGAAGATAAGTTAGAGAAAACAAGTAAAAAAATTTTAGGTGTCAAGTTGAGATAAGTGAAATCATGGATTTTAAATTGATTTTAAGATGCATACTAGTAATTTAGGGTGCCTAGAGTTCATTTTTAATGTCATTTTAAGTATTTGAGATAAAAAAAAATTAAGGTTTCTTATGAAGAGAATTTCGACCATGTTAGGTTCACAGAGAATAAGGACAAGCTTCCAAAATTAAAAGAAAAGAAAATGAAGTCTAGGCAAGCATAAGCCAAAGAAAAAGGTTAGTGACTAATAAATCCTCATATTTTCCTTAATTTTGAATTATTTTCCTTTATGTAACTTAGAGAAAATTTAGAAAAAATACGTATAATTGCAACTAACCTTAGATTATTGAAATTGGACATTGAATAAGCTTATTAGAATGCTTAATTTAATTTTAAAGAATATGTATAGTGGACTTCTCATGTAGGACGAATGGTTACCTTAAGGAAATTAATGTTTATTTTGTGTATTTTGATGGAATTAAGCCATAAAATGATTGTAGAAATGAGATAACATGTCCATAAATTTTTGAAAAATTTATGAAAATTAATTGAATATTTTTGAAAGGAAATTTGGTTATGTACCAAATGAAATTGTTAAATTATTATGAAATAATTCATTAAATAAATGTAAAATTGTGAATTATTGTGAAATAATTCATTAAACAAGTGAAAAATTGTGAATTATTGTGAAATAATTCACAAACTGTGAAAAAAGTACTAAAACTATTGACTGACAATGTACTGTACTGAAAAAGTAATTGAAATTGTTAAAAATCTGAATAATGATTTGAAATTAAGTGAATTTGTGCCCTTAGCAATAGTTAGGCAGTCAAAATTTAGCTCAAAATATAATTGGTTAGTCATAGGAACACCTATACCGCGGTGCAAGTTATGGCAATTTGATTTGCTATGATAGGATCACTGATCTCCCATAATATCTGTCTATTTTGATATCTTTTATGTAAAAAATGATCCTTATGGGTCATTTCTCAGTCTGTATGTGATCCTATGGGGTCCACGTCTCATATATCTGATCTAAGAATTTTTGTCGGGATTGTATGAGGGGTATAACGATAAGAATAAGTTAAAAGTAGCAAAAAGAAAGTTTAAAGTGAAGTTTAAAGTGAAAAATGACCTAATTGAAAAAAAATAAAAAGTTTAGAGGCAAAATGGTAATTTTTTCAAAAATTGTATTTAACAAGTAAAAGTAATTAGGAAATGATTAAAAATGGTAAAATGGTAATTTAATGATCAAACAGTCCAAAAATAAACTTTTATAAAGTTCAGGGATTAAAATATAATTTTACATAAATAAGTTAAAATAAGGATCAATTGGAAATTTTGAAGGCCAAAACTTATGTGAAATGAAAATAAGAAAGCTAATGGCAATTTTGTAATTAAAAGTGTAAAAAGAGCATTTTTGTAATAAAATGAAAAAATTAAGGACTAAATTTAAAAGATACCAAAGTTTTAGTATTAAATTAAAAAAACTGTTAAAAATATTGAAATGTGCTTTTAGATAAGAAAAATTGACAATTTTGCATAATTAGTACAATTATGCATGTTGTAAAATACTATGATTATTAGTTATCACTGAGCATATTTAATGATCATTACGTAGGATTTATTGAGCGCAGGCGCAGATGATTTGAAACGAATAGGAATGATTTTTTGTATTGGCATGTATATTTTTTGTATATAGTTGGAGTAAAAGAATTGGACTGTAATGGTGCAATTTTTGTATATATGTAGATATGTGGTTAATTAGTGTGAATGATTTGTGTATAATTAGAATGAAATTGAGTTATTTGGATGAGATGTATATATTATTTTGAACTGTTGTACCCCTGAAGGGCTATGAAAATTATATGTGTTTCAAGAAGATAGTTAAGTTTATATATTGCCGAATTTTTACAAAATAAATAGTAAAATTGGACAGTTATAGATTAGCATTAAGTTGGACTTATAGAATGAATAATGAATAAATATTAATAATAAAGAATTTATGTGGTTAATGATATGATTTTTAAGATAAGAAAAAAAAAATAATCAATCTCTTAAATCAGTAAGACCGTAATAATAAGGGTGTTACATACTAGTTGAAGTAAATTAACTTCCTTGCCCTATAAATGGCAAAAATCAAATAAGAAAATCATAATCAAAACAAGAAAAAAATATAAAAATTAAGTACAAAAGAGAAAATTTTGGAATTTATGCGTTGATAGGTATTTAAGTTGTGTAAAATCAGAGAAAGATGCATAGGGCCGAGGTAACTTCATTTGCAAGATCCTTGGCTATCCTTCAGGGAGGAAAACCAAAAAGCCATGGATTAGCAAATAAGAAAAGAAACTTACCAAGCATTGCGTTTTGCAATCAAAGCATAGGGAGAAAGAAGAGAAGCCATAAACGATGGATCAAAAATGTAAAGAAGCGATTAGCAAAAAGATAAAGAAGCGATCAGTGAAGAAAGATTTGAGAAATAAAGGAGAAGAAATTTGGGGGTCTAACCACAATCAGATTTCTTAGGGCTTAATAAAAATGAGCATGTTTAAAAGTATAAAATTAGAAAAAAAAATTTTAAAATTTAAAAATTGATGGATGCATCTTAAAAAACAGTGAAGTTGAAAAAGGGATATTTTGGGTAAATTCCTCTTAAATTTTAGCTTGGGTCATAGATCTGTGTTTAATTGTGAAATTTGGTGAAGTGGCCTTGTGGCCCAGGCCCGAGAAGCTTCCTTTGAAATACTGGTTGCCTTTCCTCTCAAGTGCTCCTTTCTCCTCGCCGACTAGCTAGACAACAGGCGTCAGGCGAACACAGGGAGGAAGGCAAGATGATTATTCCAGTTCGTTGTTTCACTTGTGGCAAGGTCATTTTCATACTTTCTTTATTCTTCTTCTGTTTTCCGGGTTTATTTCATCTATTCACAATATGGCTTTCTTTTCTAGGGTTCACACCCAATTCATCGCTCCATAACTTCAGGTTGTGTGTGTGTGTGTGTTTTTTTTTTTTTTTTTTGAGAAAAATATTAACTGATGTTTGAATGAAATTCTGTTTCTGGTTCAATTACCTCAGGGAAGATACCCTATCTTCGGTTGCTGGATTAACTTTTTTCTTTTTCAGGGTCCGTAAGGTTGGGAGGGGTTTCCAGAGGTTAAAATCTTTATAACAAAAGAATTTGTAATGCATAAATTTCTTTGGAGACCAATTTGTTTTACTTAAAAGATGTAGACTTTATGGAAGCTTATTGAGTAGTTCTCAATTTGATTGAAGAAAGAGATACCTTTTTGTTAGTGTTTGAGTGTTGGGTTCAATGTCTAACAGCTCCTTTTATGATTGGTTTTAGGTGATTGGTAACAAATGGGATACTTATCTCGATCTTCTTCAAGCAGATTACTCCGAGGGGTAAGATGGTTGACGCTTTTCTTTTTCTTCTTTATTGACTATTATAATCCGAATTGCAAGAATCAAGGATGTGAATTGAAGTTTGGTCCACTAAAACTTTTATTCTCTTGCTAATGGATCCATAGTGTTCAAAAGTTCCCTAGGCTATATATCCTTCGCTCTTGTTGCTTGAGCAGGATTTTGGGTATTTATTATTTCTATGAATTCTTGTACAATATGCTGAAATGCTGGTCTTAGTTATTATTTCCACTACTTTTATCTGCATGTTAACTTTTGATTTTTCTTGGGTATTCAGTTGTTGCGGGTACAAGTATATGTTTTAAGAGAACGATATTTTTATGCTGTGTATGCCTTTTTAGGGTAAAGAATTAAACATTAGAAAATTGTTGGGAAAATTGTATGATTTTGTGGTATGTGAATGTAATTTTCTCAATTTAATGCACATGCTACTGGTCTTAAATTTTAGTCAAGGAATATATATGTCTATCTTCCGAATTCACTTGCAAAAGAACTACCGAAGAGCATAGCTGAACAACCCTTTTAAATTCTTTTCTATGTTTCTTTCGAAGCAAAGCTTGTCATAAATTGAACATATGATTTCGAAAATTCGACAATCGACTATCAAGAAAAGGTACATACAGAGAAGGCATTCTGAAAGCTGGCATCTAAAATCTTATTGCTTGGCGTGCAGAGATGCTCTTGATGCACTGGGGTTGGTCCGCTATTGTTGTAGAAGAATGCTCATGACTCATGTTGACCTCATTGAGAAGCTTTTGAACTATAACAGTAAATTTCTCTCCCTTGCTTTCTCTCTTTTATATGCATTCATATTGTACTTTATTTATTACATTTGAATCTTGTGCACACAACCCACATGTGCCTCCTTGTGCTATTGTATTTTGCGGGTGATTGGTGGCTGTTCTTTCAGCTCTGTAGTCATCTGTGTACGCTGTAACCTATGCTAGATGAAAGTATTATTTTTTCCTGAACCTGTTGGAAATTTCCCTACGGTCCAACAATTTAATCATGCTTAGAAATTTTGTTATATTTTCATCATCATGAACTCAAATCTTGCTAAATGCAGCAAATATGCTTTGAATTCTTATTTTAAAGCTGACACCAAGAAAATAAGCGATTGTAGTTTTAATAGATTGCATTTTGCTTGGGCTGATCTTAGGTCCGTATTCTGACGTTTAATCATTTCAAAGAACTTGATTAGGTTTATATTTTGTTTCTCTTGCTGACAAAATAGTTCATTGCAGCTCTGGAGAGAAGCGAGGGCAGCTGAAAGATACAATGGAGTTCAAGAGTTTGAAGGAATATACCGATAGGATGTGTAGTGGTACCGTGGCGATTGGAAGAAGACAGTTAATGTTTTGGTTTATATCATGTTTGCAAACCAATGCATTAATTTGATGCCAATGTTGTGAAAAACTGTTCAAATCGTTTTGTATGCTTGTTGGTTGATGTTGTTGGAGATATTCAAAAGTAACAATGGGCAGTAGTCTCTAGCTGAAAGTGCCAGTTTGCTGTTTTTGTCTTCCATTAGCATGTTGCTGGAGACCTAGGAGTGACTTAGCATGCGGTCAGTTCAGTTTAAAAATTACTAAACCGACTTAAAAGTCGAAAACTTTTTCTTGGTTGAGTTTGATTTCATACACTGAATAAATTTTTCTTGGTTTGGTTTGATCTGGAACACCCTAAATAGAAAGCGTGAGCTCGCTGAGATGGACTGGGTCCAAGTCGGCCTGGGCCCTTGAGAGCTCTTCACTCCCAAGATTAGTGCAGTCTGCCCATGAACCAAGACTTTTTTTAGTTTACCATCTTCCCATCAACAATTTCGGTGCACCAGAAATTGTTGTTTGGTTAAGAATTTTGGTAATTTAATTGTTGTTGACATGAAGCCAAAGAGGAATGAGGGCATTTCTTTATCATTACAGGTGTGACTTTGGTGTACGATTCTTAACTTGTTCCAGTCTCTTGGCATTGAGAGGTCAATTTGAAGTATTCAAAGGATGTGATGGACCCCTGCTTGCTTTGCCTATGGAATCAAACGTTTCTTTCTTTTGCATTCACGGCTGTATTTGCATGGTTTTGGCATTCACTGATTATGGCAAAGGACAAGCCATTTTCACAATTATATGTTATTAAGGTTTGGTTAGTGATTGATTGAGTGTGAAAGTATATTTTGGTCTTTTTTCTGGATACAGAAAATCAAATGATGTAAGAATTTGGTGACAAGGCATGCTTCTTGTATTGCCATGTCTATCAATATCTACGGAAATAAGAATTTTGGCCTTTTCTTTTGTTAAAGAGATGCTTTGTTTCTCTCTTTTTCTTTATTTTATTCTCTTCTTAAAGAACATAGATCGACAGATATTATCATCAATTATTCTATCTATTTCAAACTTTATACGATGTCTAATTTGCCTTCGTCTATTTTCTATTGCCGTCATTTCTCCATACCAAGTATGGTAAACTGTAATCTCCCTATTCAAATGTGACCAAAATTTGACATGATCCGTTAATAAATTGTTTATAATTGATATGTTCGACCTATAAAATATTTTAATCTAATTCGATCTGTTACGTAATCTATATGACTTAATTTCTTTATATTATTTATAATTTTAATTATAATTTTTTATATAATATGAATATCGAAATAATTATTAATAATAATTTTCATTCGTTTCTAATACGATTTATGCATGATTCAATCCGTCATTGATCCTTATTAAATCCAACCCTTGTCCTACTTATATTCAAGACCAAAGATGATCACTAGAAATTAATGATGCATGCATGATTTTAACTAATGATGTTATCTTTTTTATCTAAAAGTTTGAAACATGTCATACTTCATCTACCTTTTCCCTCCATGTTGCGAGAAGAAACGAAAAGTATTTTAGATGTAATAAGAAGAAAGGAAAACCTGAAGAAATAATGCTATTTAACAACACACACACATATATATATACATATATATAATTTTTTTCTAACATTAAATCCATTGCATGTATATTACTTTCAAATGTTGAATTTTTGGATTTTAGAAAATCTTTATCCATATTATATTTATAAATTCAACTGCTAATTTAAGAATTTAACGATTCTAACTCATATAGAGCAAAAAAATTTCATAAATTAAAAAGAACCAATGGCATAATTTTAGGATAAAAAAAATTTCAGTTATTAATTATTGGGACTTTTTTTTAAAATAATGTTTTTTTAAAAAATATTTACAAAAAATAGGGTCTGTCAGAAAATAATTACAGAAATGAAATTTTTTTTACGGAAGGACAATTTCTTCTGAAACCACTGGTGGGACCAGCGATTTTAGGTCTGAAATCACTGGTCTCACCAGCAGTTTCAGTGCATAATTTTTCGTGCACCGATTATTAAATTAATAAATTTTTAATATAATTTAATTTTTTTTAATTTAATTTTTTAAATAAAATAGATATCCGCAATAAATTATCATTCTAATTTCCATTCAATATTAGAAAAATAATATATATATCCCAAGCAGTTCCTTAGCTTGCAGATGCTCCTATCATAAGCAGCATACAATTAATAATTCAAATAAACAATTAAAAGTATTTATAGCAGCCTTTTAGATCTCCATTAAGTCCATCTAATTTTTGAACTAATTAATTCATCATTATAGTTATATCTTTATATAAAAAAAACAACAAAATAATAATTTTTTATACGTTTTCAATTTTAATCCAGTTAATATTAATATTAGCAACTCATCAGATGGGCTATTGCAAGGAATTGAAGAAATGGGGATTAATTATACCAAGAATTGGTCAACATGTAAAAGAGGGCAAATATCAGTGGCTGTGGGTTGACCTGTACATGCAGTTTAATTCCAAATCAAAAGGAACAAGTTTTTATTACGTGCACCAATCAAACGATATTACTTAAATTGGAGCTCCCAATAAATGTTTAAACTTAGATTCTCGTTGAAGAGTCCCATATCTAGACTGCATCTCAATTAATTAAACTTTTTTATAGTTTGAATTTAAATATAAAATCTCTAATTAAAGATAAATTGACCATTATCATTTCGTCTGAATTTTATAACAGATGGATTCGGCTTAAACTGAATTGTTATTCATTGTCAGTTTTGTAATCATAAATTTTTGTTCAGCATAATTATATATTTCACGACACTTAATTAATGCAAAAAAACAG
The DNA here is from genome assembly GCA_037975025.1 of Excoecaria agallocha. NCBI lineage: Eukaryota > Viridiplantae > Streptophyta > Magnoliopsida > Malpighiales > Euphorbiaceae > Excoecaria > Excoecaria agallocha. The sequence goes on along the minus strand of CM075807.1, from coordinate 63,055,604 downwards.
TCAAATTACATTAATTATAATTTACAGTATTTTCACTTCGAAGATCAGATAAATATTGTCTTAATTTATGGATGAAAATTCGACAATACATCTTTGAACTTTGTCTCCGAGACAACATCCATGGGCTTACATCTTTGAATTTTATTAATTTAATTTATAATAAAATTTTAATATATTTATTATATAATTTTCGTTCCCACCCAACTAGATGGATGCATATATATATATATATATATATATATATATATATATATATATATATATATATATATATATATATATATATATATATATATATATATATTATTTTTCTAATATTGGATGAAAATTGGAATAATAATTTATTGCAGGTATCTATTTAATTTAATTTTGTTTTATTTAAAAAATTAAATTAAAAATTTATTAATTTAATAATTGTGTACTGAAACCACTCGTGGGACCAGCGATTTCAGAAGAAATTGTCCCCGTAAAAAAAACACCCTATTTCTGTAATTATTTTCTGACAGACTCCATTTTTGTGAATATTTTTTAAAAAAACATTATTTTAAAAAATGTCCCTTAATTATTATGGTACTTTTCTGTAAGCAAAATGTATTGAATAATAAGATTAATTTGTTTTATTGATTTTGAATGATCAACCAGAATAAAGTCAATTGAAAAATAATTATTCATAATAATTTTATAATTCTAATAATAATAGTGATCACTACAGATGAGCATGGATTGGTTAATCGATCCATTAATAATTTTCTCAAATCAGTCAATTACTATAGGTTAACTGTTATATCGATTTCGGTTTTTAATTCGATTTATCGGTTAATTATTAAAAAATTTTAATATATAAATTTAATAAATTATACAATTTATAATATTATTTTTAATAGTTAAAAATGCTTTTAAAATAAAAATATACTAATTAAATAAATATCCATTAAAATAATTAAAATAAAAATAAAATTTTCATAATTAATTATAAAAATTAAAAGTATTAAATATAAAACTAACAATAGAATGCTAGTTATGCACATAATTTTAATGTTTATTTACTAAAAATATATATTTTATAAAATTATATATTATAATATTTATAAATTACACAAAAATTAAAAAAATAAGTATAAAATTTAAAATATAATTTATAAAATATATATAATCGATTTTAATTTCGAATCGATTAACTACCAATTTTTAAAATAAAAATTATAAATATAAAATTTTAATTTAATTAACCTAAAAATAAATTCAAATTCGAATTAATTTTTTAATTAATCAAAATTTCGATCCACCATGCTCCCCTTATTGATCACCATAAAAAGAAAAAAGTTGACGGCGTTTAATTTGAAAATTGGTCCCACAAACATTCCAGCAAACCCAAACATTTCCTAATAGCCAAAACGAAGCGTTGCAGTCGGCTTCAACGTCACTCGAATCTCTCTCTCTCCCGCAGTTCCTTAAAAATCCAGCGCAGGGATTCACAAAATCACTTCCTCTTTAGTCTTTACTCATTTCACGTCCATCTCGTTTCTCTCTCTCTTTTACTTTCTAATCTTACACAGAAAAATAACTCCCAAACTCACTTCTTTCTATTAAAACTTCACTTGCAAATATTACCCATCGCCCATTTTTTCAAAATGCTACCCTCTTAAGATCCAAACCAGTTGGGAAATTTTGATTTCTGAGCTGAACAAGCAAAACCCATCGAATTTTTTTTGTTAAAGTTTTAATTTTTTTTTGGTGAAATGGGTGTTTTGATAGAGTCCTGGTGCTTTTGCAATGGAGTTGGCAAGTCGGAGAGAATGAAGGCCGCCATTTTCTCCGGTAAGGGTTCTGCTATGGCCAAAATCTCCTGCTCTAGCAATGGCACATCCGGCACAGGATTCTTGATCCATCGGAGTCTGCTCTTGACCACTCATGCCAATATTCCCTCTGTCGCTGCCGCTGAGAGTTCAGAAATCCGCCTCCAAAATGGTGTAGCTGCAACTCTTGTCCCTCACAGGTCTCTCTTATAACATTTCTTTTTAATTGTATCTTCCCGGTTTGTTTGTTTGACGGGGAAATATAAGTTCAATTCTAGAGATTGATTTTGGAAGAGAGGTTAATTTAAGCTGAGATTGGGATTTCTCTGATTGACTGAGAATAGCTCTTAGTGAAGTGATTTACGAACTTGGATTTTATGAATGCTGGTGGGTAGCCACGTTCGTGGATGGCATCTGTTCATAAATTTTGAACTATGGATCTGATATGCCTGTGTATGAAAAGACAACTTGAATACATATAGTTTTTGCACAGTAGCCGGTTCTGCTAACTGTGGAGCATCCTTAATTATTTATTTTGTTTCTTTTTACCATATGTGTCTCCATAATATCCAAGGCATTGAATAGTTACTGTTTCTTTAGTGTGCCTAATTGTCTTCTATACTATGCTGAAATCTTGCCGATTAAATTCTAAATTATGCAGGTAACAACTTGACAATTTTGCATTTTACAATATGACTCTGTTGCCGAGCCTGCGTTGACAATTGAGATCTAACCAGCGTCTTAGTACATCTTATATGGCTACCCTGTTCAAGGCAAATAACTTGCTTTCTGCCATTCCATTTTGACATGCTTCTCTTAAAATATGTTTTGCTAGGTCCTTCCAAGTAACTTATGCCTTAATCCATTTACAGATTAGCTTATTTTTTATTGCTTAGCACAAGAAATTCTGATTTCAGACTGATAACCAGTGTATTGTTTTTGGCAATACATGATTTTTAATGTTGGGAATTGGGTTGTCATTGGGGAGCAAAGGTTTGATGTTCTCTGTTGGATTGAAGTTGAGGTCAATGTGTGACACCATGGTGGTTAGTGACATTGTGACGTGGAGACATGCCAGTTTCCTTCTGATAGCATTGAAAAGCTTTAGCAGAATGAGATGAGAAGGGTAACAAAAACAAGTGCTAAATTTGATGCTAGAAGTTGTATCGCCTCGAGTATTCTGTAGGACCAATTTTAAAAGCAAGATCTTTTAGTAACTTGGAAAGTTGAGCCGTCAATTTTTTGCTTTTTACATATGAAAAAATAGTTCTCCTATCTGAACCCAGGATCCACTCTTAAAACAAAAGCTTTACTTGGCTCCACCCAGCAAATAATGCCCACTTCTTAGCCCTTTACCACACCACTTAGCACTTATATAGCTTTCTAATGGTGAATGCATTGCTACGTTGATTATGGATATAACCTGTGCTCCATCTTCTTAGTTTGAGTAAACTGAAAGTTAATATATTTAGAGTTCATGGTTTTCAGCTGGATTTATAATTTAACTATTAACTAAAAAGGAGGAATTTGGGTTTTCACTTAGTTGCATCAGTTATCTTCACTCAGATCTCTGTATGTAGCATGTATTGACAAAGATTGTCTGAAGCTTTAGTAGAAAGAAATTGAGAAATGCTGCATAGTCATAATAATCATTATTAAGCAGATGCCTCAGTCCCTTTTTCTACTGGCTACTGTTATGTCATCTCATCTTGACCCTCAAAGGACAAACTAAATCTCTCTTATCTCAAGTTGATGCCGTTGCTTTTCAGACTTTTTTGACTGGTTAGGGATGTCTGATGTCAACTCCAAATTTAGAAAAGTTTTTTCCTTTTCTTAGTGTTATACTTTAAGGGCTCACGTGCCATGTCAAAACCATATTTCCCCAGATTTCATTTGGGCAGCCCCAAATGAGGTTGTTTTGTCTCATCACATCTGCTAAGAAGATGGGGGATGTAAAGGTAGAATTCATTCTCGGATATGACTGGATTTCTTGGGGACATTTGAGTCGGTCAGTCTGTTGTCTTTTTGTGACTGGGGCTCTGCAGTGTCTTGTAGTCTCTATGAAGTGATTTTTCTGTGCTTTTCCCTGTTTGGTTGGCTGATGTGCGGGTCTTACTATGTTGCCATATTGCCTGCAGTTCTGTAACTTGGAAAGTGAGAGGTGGCAACTGTCCTTCAAATCAGTTTCATGATTTAAGTTGTGCTTTCTTCAATGGATTTCTCATGTCTATTTTTCATTGCAGGTTTTTCATCACCAGTTCTGTTCTTGACCTTGCAATAGTGGGCTTAGATGCTATCGATGGAGAGTCGAGTACCCCAGGGCAGCAACCTCACTACTTGAAGACATGTTCTAAGACAAATCTGGATCTCGGCAGTGTTGTTTACTTTTTGGGCTACACAGAGAAGGAAGAACTGACAATTGGTGAGGGAAAGGTGGTAATAGCCACTGACAATCTCATAAAACTGTCGACTGATGGAATACAATGGTGCCCTGGATCTGCTGGATTTGATGCTCAAGGTAATCTCGCTTTCATGATCTGTGATCCTATGAAATTAGCAACATCTCCAAATACCAAATCTTCTTCAACTTCCTCCTCATCCTCAACATCCAGGAAGAAGGATTCTCCCATGCAATTTGGGATTCCCATTCCCATCATATGCGATTGGCTAAACCAGCATTGGGAAGGTAACCTTGATGAACTTAACAAACCCAAGTTGCCAATCATAAGATTGATGTCTACAGGCCAGAAGAGTGAGCATTCCTGTGCTTCCTTTTCACTTCGCCAAGTTTTCAAATCAATAGAAGTGGATAACAGTGGAACCCCATCGTCGTCAAATACAATCTTTAAAACCGATGACCATCATGGACCAGGTTGCTCAGCTGTAGCAAACATCACCAAAGAAGAAAACTTAAGCACTGATCGCCATGCTGTTCATATGCCGGGAATCTTGACTCCAGAAATATATGAATCTCGAAAGATGACTGCAGCTCCGATTAGGAAAAAGGAAAATGCTCCAATTCAGCTTTTGGATATTAATTTCCCACCAAAGGCCAATAAATCTACTGTTCAAACCTTGCAAGACAACCAAATGCTCCCTAACTCTGATGAGAACTGTGTTGAGGTAGGTCCTCCTCAGAGCCCATCAGGTGAAGATCAAATCATGGACAGAAGAACTGTTAGTCCTGAAGCAGATGCTGAGATTGCATCTACTGGTTCTGTGAATGGGGCCCAAAGTGAGGGCCAGTCTAGTTCCTCTCCAGTGGATGTCTTAGAGATGCGTAATGGATATAGCAGTGAGGGAGAGACCATGTACTCTGCTGAAACTGCAGAGAGCCGAAACTATCCCAGTCCTAGAGAGGGAAAGTTTCAACATGTAGGCAGAAGCCAAAGTTGTGTGAGTCACAGTAGATGGGGAACTGCTTCCCACAGGAATCTGATAACCCGAAGGGCCATGTTAGAACAGCAGAGAAGCTTCATTCATGGAAGGAAGATGCATTCACAAGGGGCAATATCTCAGAGGAGTAATGACTACTACAGTCCAACTGTATCATCAATTATGAAGAAGCGAAACAACTCAGAGGAGCCTAGCAAACCAAAGCAAAGTGCAGTTCATTCTTCTCCAAGATGGATGTTCTGATTATTCTTGATTAATATATCAAAGGAGATCAACCGTATAAATACAGTGTTCCTTTTTTTGTTTGGACTATGTCCATTCAATTGCATATAGTGTAACTAATTTATTGTTACCATTTGGAAGCCAATCTCAGACGAATAAGAAAATGAATCGAGGTCGTAGCTCTGCTTGAGGACTTGCGTATGTAATTGTGTACACAACTGTTTCTTTTTCATTTCAATTTGATTCCTGGCTGACATGGCTTAAAAGTAGATAAATGAATTTGGACAACAATTAGACAGTCCCCAAAATGTCTGACATCCTTGATAAACTTTTGTTTCTTAGTAAATTGAGTCTAGAGCCCCATTTACCAGTTGCATTACTGCCGCAATAACGACGAAAACAAAAGATAATCATTATTTAACATGATATGAAAAACCAGATGAAACATACACAGAGTTGGGTATAAGACCATAGCAATATGCATTCAAGTGCTCGGCATCCCCATAAGGTCGCCTGCAAACCCGCCATCAACCTTAGCGTAGCATTCATAAAACCATAATTGTAAAGCTAAAGGAAATTCTTTCAACCTAAACCTGCCAAAAGAAAGCTGTAAACTGAAAATAGAATTACCATTTTCACCCTATCCTCATCTGAATCCCATTTTCCATTCAAAAAACTTAGTTACTAAACCTTTTGTGATTTTCTACTTTCCTTCAAATTATTTCTTAATCAAACTACTATTATCTCTTGATAATTGAATGTTCTTGAGCTCTCTATTGCACTTTAAACCAATAATGATAGTAAATTCAGCTAAGCCAAATTTCAAAATTGCATAATTTACTTTTTTCCATAATTCGTCATTATACACCTCGCACAATTATAAAGAATGAATGAGTTGTCTTTGATCGACAACCTGGGGCAAATCCAACAAATAATCCAAACATGTTGCTTTAAACATCCTTGTTAATTATCATTTAACTTCCTTTTAATCAATACGTTTTATTGGAGGAAAAAACTAACCAACCTTAGTCTTCTTCTAAATTGACCAATCTCTTTTGATAATTGAGGGATATCTACAACATGTAAAAATAGATTCAATAAAAAAAAAAAAAGATTTATGTGAAAGAAATCAAAAAATTATATATAAGATCTACAGCATGTGCTTCCATTTTTCTTTTACCGTATCAAAAAGAAATGCACAATCTCATTCAAAATCTATATCTAGTTTTTTAGTTATAACTCCGTCAATTAATATGTAAATAGGAAATAGAATCTGCTAATTTGTTTAATGGGCTTATAAAATATTTAAAGAAACGATGAGTAGCTTTAGACCTATATATACTTGGTTTAATGAGCCGGGTTGGTTCAATTCAAAGCGATTGTACCTGATTCAAGTTCAAAATCAATTTTAAGCCCATTTTGCATCAAAAAATATTATTTCTCTTACTTTCAAAGCTCAATTTCACTCAAAATCAATTACATAATTCTTAAAATAATAAATTAAACCTTCATGCAAAATTTCGACTCAAACAGAGTATGTTTTTAGTCCGGTTTACTCCAGCCAGTCCGATTAACAAATTTTTGATGTTACCGAAAAATTAATTTTTTTCTACCAAATGATTCTACACCTTATTTAGAATCTAATTGAAAATTCCTGCAATTTTTGAAAATCGTTTGCTATTTTTAATACCTCGATCAAATTCATAGTCAATCAGTTACTATTTAAATCGAAATCATTATTTTTCTCTTATTTATTAAGTTCAAACCTTCCCAAAAATACTTTCAAAATTTTCAAAATGTATTCATTAGGCTTCATGAATATTTTTGGATAAATCGAAAAAATATTTTTCGATCTGATCCACTTTTACCAGTCCGATAACCTAATTTTTCAAATCACTAAAAGGTTATTTTCTCTTTACCATATGATTTTACATTTTATTTAATGTAGATTTGAAAATTATAATAATTTTTAGAGGCCATTTGCTATTTTTAAGATTCCAGTAAAACTCTAGTCAATCCAAGTACTATTTGAACTAGAATCGTGATTTTTTTCTTATTTTTTTACTTTTAATGATCCATTTAACCTCATTTTCAGTCCAAATTACATTCTCAAACTCCTTCTAATGTTTTCTTTTTAATAGTTCAATAAAATATTTTTCAACTTTGGGTAATACTATTCATCCAAGTGTTACTGTTTAGTATTAGAAAATACTATTTTCGACTAACCCAGTATATATTTGGGCCATTACAATAATTATTAATATGGATATAAATTTTTAATATAATATATAATATTATTTTTATACCATATTAAACAAACAAAATAAATAAAATATCGTGTAAGAATAACAATCAAAAGGAAGCACCAAATCAGCTTGCTCTATGCTTAATTGCGTATGGATAAAATTCTTTCAGATTACATCCTTCGAGCCCCTATGACATATGCTCATTATATTAGAATTGTAAGAGATAAGCTAATTATATCAGAATTGTTTCATTTTTATTCCATTTAAAATTTTGGGCTTTAAGTGTTAGAAAGACTTTAAGTAATTATAATTAAATAATGAAAGAAATAAAAAATAAATTTAATGGAATAAAGAAAAAAATATGGAAAGAATAAGCGTGATTCTAATTGAATAATAAGAAAATAAATTTAATAGAATAAAGAAAAAATATGGTAGGTAGTAGAGTTTTAATTTATATATTTCTTGATTTTTGAATTTATTTTTTCCTTATTGTTAATATTTAATGATGTTGAAAATATACTAAAATGAATAAATAAATAAATATTGGTGACTTGGGAATTGAATTCAAAACCATCTATAAATTTACAAGGGATGCACATCAACTAAACTACAAGTAATAACTGATATTAGATGTCAATATTTTTTATTAATTTAATAATAAAATTTAATAATTTGAAATCGTTGTATTCTATAGCGGTTTCAAAAGAAAAGGTTAAATTTTTATTATGGGGTCCACATCTGAAATCACTACAAGTGAGAATTGAATTCAAAACCATCTATAAATTTACAAGGGATGCACATCAACTAAACTACAAGTAATAGCTGATATTAAATGTCAATATTTTTTATTAATTTAATAATAAAATCTGATAACCTGAAACCGTTGTATTCTATAACGATTTTAAAAGAAAAAGTTAGATTTTTATTATGGATTTTACGTCTGAAATCGCTATAAGTGATAACAATTTTGAAAAAAAAAATTAATCCTGTAAATAATTTTTGATAAACTATATTTTTGTATTTATTTTTTAAAAATACATTATTAAAAAAATGTAAAATAGAGTACATAAACATCTGTGACTACTTGAGGCTACTTTGAGGCTACTTTATCATCATCTCTGCATATAGAGCCAAGATTTCTAGCATCAGTCTTGTCTTTTTCCCTCCAAACGACGGGGAAAAACCAAATTGATGCCACTGTAACATATATATCCCAGCGAAAAATAATTATTATTTATAGATTGAAATAATATTTAGATTACTATCAGCAATGGAAACTTAAGGAACATATATAGAAAAGTTGGCAGAACAAAGCTAGCAACTAGCTAGATTTTGCCAAAGGATATAAGATAGACTAAGAAAATAGCAAGTTTGAAGCAGAAAAGCAGTAACAGTAGCTGGTAGCAGAGCTGGCATTAAAAAGATTCTTCAATTCATGCTCAAAGGCATCGTTAATACACTTAACCCTATTGGGTTAGGACTTTTACATATTACTTCAACTTTTAAATATTACTTAAACATTCCATGTTCATAGGATTTCAAATAACATCAATAGGATGCCCATGAACTCATCTCGCCAAGTGGAATACTGACAGTAGCTTCCGATTTGAACCAGCCAAGATTTTCAATTAGCTTCCCCATAAGGTCGCCTGCAACATATGAAACTCCTGAAGCCAGGATTCCAGCAACAGCATAGTACATCAAAGTCTTAATGTAATTCTTGGGTGGCTTCTTGACATAAGCCTTGCAAATGGCAAGTATTACAATGCACAAAAGAGAAGCTGCTGCTACTGCTGCTATCTTATAATCCTTGTCGTCACTCTTCCTGAATGAGAAACCATAAACTAAAGGCGGTACTAAGCCAAAAATGAGGAATGATAATAAAGCAATTGTGGTATGTAGAATGAAATTCTGCCTCTGCCCAAGCTGTTCTTGGTATCGATCCACTTGTTCATCCGTCTGATCAGATGTTCCTCTAGGTTCTTCATTTTTAAGTTCCCTGAGCTGCAAGCTCACATATATAAGTTCAAAATGCAATAAACTCCATTCTTGCATATTGAAGATTGGGCAGAGAAATGACTCACATTGTGTCCAATAATGAAGAAGCCGCCTACAAGGTTTGCCAATGCCAAAGCTACAATATGTGCTGTGGTAGCATCAGCACTCGCAGCAGATGTCACAATAGTCAAGCTTGTGATCGATTCGGTCAAGCCACCATAGACAATGCTTTTCAAGATTTCCAGCTTTTTATCTGATCGAGATTCGGAATCATCTTCATCAGCTATTGGAATCAAGATCGACGTGCATTATAAAAGAACACTCGTGTAGGCAAATTTGGAAAACGCAACAGAATAATCCTATCAAAGATTATTTAAAAGAAATGAAGTGCATAAATTATACCTGGCTCCCTTCCCCATAGTTCCTTCAAACAGTCACCTTAATTACGAGTAAATAAATGAGAAATTAAGGTTAATTAAAACAGGATCTAGAAGAGCAAGAAGCAAACTTTAAATTAATTAATAATAGTACCTATAGGAATGAGAAAACTACAGCAAGAAGTGCATGTGAATGTGTCAGCAGAACCATTCTCCGATTCTTCAACGGTAACCTTTTCTATGCAAAAATTGCAATTCGGACACCGGAACTTGTGTGCTCCTTTTTTCTTGTAAACCTCCGCCAAGTTTACTTCCGGTCTCCCATCAACTAAACTCTGTTGCTCATCAGCGGTGCCTGTCGGACTAGGTTGTCGCCCAGACTGCCTTCCCCGCAACCCAACTTCCTCCATTTTCTGCACTTACCGACCTCTGCACTTTTCCATTTCAACCTTCAATATATGTTATTTGTGCACTAAATTGTCATTTAAAATAATAAATTGAAGATTGCCGTGCAATTACTGCTTGCTGCTGTCACTCCTACCTACCCTATACGAATTCGTACTGAGAAATTAAAAATAATTGCACGTTCTGATCTTAACTAAAATAAATGCACAGAACATATGTTTTACTGTTCTTTGTCGGCTCTTTATAGTATTTGTGCATGTGAACGTATCTTTATAATTTTTTTTTTCAGTCAATGTCATAATTTTTAAATTTCAAATATGCAATTTTTAGGGATATTTTTTTTTAATAATGTATTTTTAAAAAATAATTTAAAAAATTGGATGTATCAAAAAGTATTTATAAAATTTGAAGTTTTTTCAAAATTGTTGTCACCTATAGCAATTTCAGACGTGAGATTCACAGCCGAAATCTGACATTTTCTTATGAAACCGCTGTATTGTAAAGCGATTTCAGATGCGTCAAATTTTGTCCCTTTTTATTATTAAATTAATATAAAATATTGATATTTAGTATCAGTTGTTATTTGTAGTTAAGTTAATATGCATTCCTTGTGAATTTATAAGTCGTCCTAAGTTCAATTCCCACCACCAACATTTATTTTATTGATTTTAGTATATTTTCGATATTATTAAATACTAACAAAAAATATCAAATTATACACATTAGTTACAATGAAAAAAATAAATTCAAAAATCAAAAAAGATATAAGTTAAAATTTTACCACCTACTATATTTTTAATTGATTTTATTGTATTGTTTTGAAATAGTTTATAGTAAATTAATATTTTTTTTAATCAGATAAGATATCATTTATGTAAATAGTTGCTATAATATATTATTTTTTTCCTAATCATCCATTTTAATTCTTAATTACTGAATAGTTTGTTCAACACTAAAGCAACTAATAATTTATGCATGTCATATGTAGCTAATGCAATTGCTTGAATAAGAGTGACTCTACTTCTTCTGTTTACAAGTGCAGCTTTCATTTTAATAAGCTAAATAAAAGACCTAACTATGTGCTTCATTACTCGATCGACCCGCAAACTCAAATGAACATGCCAAGCTAATCTAGTTAGATCCGGTCCAAACTCAAATAGTAAATAATATATTCCCGCTTATTTTGATTAATTTTTCTACATTTTTCAAGTGTTAAAAGTTGCATTCTTGATATTTTTTTTTAGTTTTTTTCATATATAATTTTATATATCAACATTTATTTACTTAATATTTTATAAATTCGGAAATTCCAATGTGCCAAATTTAGAATTTCAATTTCCATTAATATGTTGCTCAAAGAGTTGACAGTACCGTAACAACCTATATACAATTATAATTCCCCAAATATTCATACATTCAATATATAATCATCCCATATCAATTACATACACGTACACTAGCAGTCATAACATTATTCATTTATACAATATTATATATAATTCTTAAATGCCAAACACTAACTATAAACCGAGTTGTCTCAACTTATGCGATCTCAACCATCTTTATGTACATGCCCTTCGATCTTTCTTCTTCACATCTCCAAATTTTCTATTCTCGCGTGCAGTCAAAAAACCGTACGCTAAATAACATTGTTGCCTAGTGGTGGATACAACTATACAAAATTTCATTCAGATAAATCTTTATTTTATTATTTGGTTGTACTTATTACTTTATTTAACTCCTCATATATATCTATATATAGATATTTTATTGGAAATATCACTTTATTCACGGCACTTATATACCTATGTACATATTTAGTTTTCTTCTTTCTGTTTCTGTCATTACTTGATATTTAACAGTGATACTGTTTCGCATTACATATCTTTAACACACATAGTTCTAAATTTTTCATTGATTCCCATTTCTATAATATAGCTATTTTATTGATATCTTCTTACCACAATTTATTAATATCCGTCTCAGTGCATATTTTTAATTATGTAATTTAACTTCAATATCTGTATAAAATTCTTTTATTTACTGATTACTTAACACTTGGCCATTTTTTAGTTTTCCCATAATTCAGTCATTCTCAAATTTTACCTTCCATTTCCTTTTTACGTAGTTTTTAAATTCAGTTTGGTATCCCCATATATCACTTAATCTTTGTATACTGCTTAGTTATTAGCTAAATTTTTATTCTAGCCACACCGGTCTTTTCTTTTCATTCATTAAGAGTTATCATTTCATTCTTTAAATCTTTCGCAATTTTTTAATCAATTATAATCTATCTTATTTATATTAAATTTACTCAAAATTTTCTCATTAAATTTTGTTTGCATAATTTCACCATCTAGCCCTTGAATTTGTAGTTTCTCATAATCATTGCTACTTAAAGTTTTGGATTCACTGTTTCTTAAGCAATTTTCATATTTAAACTTCCTTTACCCATATATATATTATACTTCGATGACACAATGCAATTAAATCCCTAAATCTTTACTCATTTCGTTTAATTTTTTTTATTTCATAATCACATTTTCTCATCATTCTTTTATACCCAATAATTTATGAATTTATTTTCTTGTTTAAATTTTATTTCCTAAATTTTATTATTTGGTCCTTGACCTTGTAATTTATTCCAAATCACTGTTAATTATATTTCACCTTTGATTCAATTTCTTTTATATCTATTTTTCATATTTAATTTCACCTTCTTCTTTTTTTCACCTTGATGGAAATATTCAATTTGGTCCTTATCATTTCTTTGGAGTTTATTTCACACTAATAAATTTCAATTTTGATCAAATAAATTTCTTTTTCCTTCTCATTTCAAATTATTTACAAAAGTTTGTGAAGAATTGCAATTAAGTCCCCAAAGTTGATTTTTCTTGATTTTTAATCACATTAACTTCAATTTTAACCCAGTTGACTTCCTTTGACTTACAATTTAATCTATAGGCATACATTTCATTTTAGTCCTTTAGTAATTGACTTTTATCTTATTTTGACCAAATTGATCTTAACTTTGATCAATTTGACTTTCTTTGACTTTTACTTAAATTTAAGTGCGTAAATTGTATTTTGGTCCCCTAAAATTTTTTCAGGATGACAAATTACAGTTTGGTCCTTGAGCTTTATTCTATTCACGGTTTTACCCTTTTTGATCAAAATGACTATTTTACCTCCTTTAATCATTTTTTCACATTATTTGACCGTTTTATCCCTAACTAATGGCGTAATTATATTTTTACCCTTATTAACTCTTTTAACCTCATTTTTCGTTCTTTCTTATGTTTATTCATACAGATAACACTTTTATTACTGTAATTACTTTTTATTACTCAGTTTATATGTGAAATTATAATCTTATCCCTAGTTGAAAATAGTAGAAACACCACAAATTGGATAAATAAAACAGTAAATCCAGTATGCTGGAGGGATCATACAGCTAGGGTGCGTTACCATGCTCCATTACAATACTATAATGAGCCAGCTAATCAGTAAATTCAGTATAGTGACAGTAATAGTGACGATAATAGTAACAATAATAATAATAGTAACAATAATACCGCGGGGTAAGTGCCCCTATTACTAGCCATACTATCCTAAAATTTTGGTTAACCCACTGAACACTAAGGGCATTATTAGATTTCATATCACATAACATTTTTATCGCATCGTTTATTCTTATCATATTATGTTAACTACATTGTACTTTCAAGTGTATTCACATGAACTCATTATTCATGTATTCCACACACATATATGTTTATAGCCAATATAATATTGCCAACTCATATTTCCATAATATATATACTATTTGGCCACCGAGTACAATCACATTTCCAAAATATTTCTTTCTTGAATTTTATAATAAACATAGTTTTATATCCATTTTAAACCATAATATAATAAATAGGCCAATTTCACATAGAAATTCTTAAGTTCCATTTCTTTTCACCATTATGTAATCATTATATAATTTGATGCCCTTCTCATTATCATTATTGTATTCCATATGTTTTAATTCGTCTAGTTATCATTAATTACTCAATTAAAAGTCAAATTACATTAAAGTACCCTAAGGTACCTAATTCAGCCACTTTGATTTTCTTCCCTTCTTATTTCATTTCTAATGACTTAATTCGACATTAAATTATGTTATCTTAATTTAATTCACTATTACATGCAATTTAGTATAGTTACATAATATAATTTTCATATCAATTCATCATTTCACCACATAATCTTGAATCATTTCACATTATTCTTTATATTTGCTTAGTTGCATAATATAAATTTCACATTAAAATTCATAATTTAAATGAAATAAGGTGTATTTTATATCCATTTACCTCTAATTAGCTTGAATAACTTCCATTCTTCCTTTCTCTTTGCCTTTTCCTCCTTTAATTTCCTTTTCCTCTTGTTTTCTTATTTAGGCCGAAAATGGAGGAATAAAATTTATGAGTTTTTATTATGATTTAAGGCAAATAAAAAATACCACATACTCTTCTAATTATTCTCTTCATGTTCATATAAATTTTCCTTACTAATTCCATCTAAAACTCATAAAATCACAAAATTTCACTTAACCTTTCTTACCTTATTTCTCAAATTCTTGACTTCTCTTTGCTATAATTCTTTCTCTAGGTTGAAGAGGATCAAATTCTGAGTATATGGTTGAAATTTGGGCTAAGTATTTGGAGAAAGAAAGCTTAAAGGAAATAAAAATGGTGGAGAGAGAACTTATGCCTCAGTTTCGGTTCTTGCAAGGAAAGATGAGGAATAATCCAATTTTTTTGAGATATTTCAAGACATTTCTACCACTTTCCAGCTGCCCATTATATATGCAAAAGGTATGGTTAGGATTCATCCATTTTTTTTTGAATCCAAAGGCTTTAAATTAAGCAACATGTCACCCATACACCCACTTGTGCACATTTTACTACTCTAAGCTTGCACACACCTGATCATAACTTCATTTTAATGATCTTCATGTCCTCATATGACAAAAAATTACCAAATTTAACCTTCTAATTAACCCAATCTCGATTTTACACCCTGAATATTGAATTTTCGTTTCCAATGTCAGAATATCCTGAAATTTTTTTCCGCATGCACTAGAATATTAGGAACATGTGGTTAAAATTTTAGCCAATTTTGACATCGTTTCAATATACTTTTAACTTCAGCAGACTATGCAGCCAGTCCGAAATTCGAAATTCTGAAACTGCTAGAACACTTATTTTTCTAAATAGTTTATTTAGGTCATTAATAACATATTTATGCCATCTTAAAAATTTTTGAAGGTCGGTACACTCATTCAGAGTTAGGTCAAACTTTTAGTCAATCCTTTCTACGGTATCGAGGAAAAATTTCTCTATCCCGTTTAAAGGTCAATCTAAATTCATTTTCTTCTCAAATTTTACCACTAGATCCCTTTTAATATCTACTTTCATAAACTATTCTTAGACAAAACTGTCCGTCAGATCACCCATCATCGGATTACCCTTGCCTAAACACATTTAACCTTACATATTTTCTAATTTTCCCTGCCTTATTCAACTTTGATTATTTTGAAATTTATCATAGAATAGTTATTCATACATTACATCATACAGTACGTAAAAGATGCAAGATTTGGGACGTTACAGGTACAATCCAGGAAAAATATGCGGTATTATGCCACAATTTGATTGATATATGAGATAAAAGTATTTTTTTTAAAAAAAGCAAAAATAACAATATAGAAATTTAATAGTATTTTTCAACAACTTTAAAAGATTTTGTAGCAAAAATTAATTTAACTTTTGTATGGTATATGATTTTTTTCCTATAAACTTTTTAAAATTAATATATTTTATTTTAATATTTTTATTTAATTTTATTAAATGTAGAAAAAGAAGTAATTTTATCTGCACACTTTTTAATATAGAATAATTTAATATAATTTTACTCTTTCATTAATCACAAATAAGTAGACTAAGAAAAAACAAATAGAACATAAAACAATGGGGTAAGATTTTAACTTATATCTTTCTTAATTTTTGAATTTATTTGTATAATAAATATTTTCAGACTCGGCTCAGAAGTTGACTCGATTTGCCAACTGGGTCATGGGTCAACTGGTTTGACCGTGCTCGGAGTTATTATTATTATTTTTAAATATAATTATTTACAAAAAATTAAAAATATAGTATATAAAAATACATTCAAAAATCTATTAATTACCAAATATCAATATAAAAATATTAATTTTAAGTCCAACAAAATTTATAAATATAAAAACAAATAAATTTTCTTAAGTAATAAATATCCAAATAAATTTACATAATATCAAAAATAAACATTCAAATAAGTTCATTTAACATGATGAACAAATATCATTAATAACCAATCTTCATCTTCAATTCCATCTCCATCTCCTTCTTTTTAATATTTTAAATTAAATTCATATTATTCATAATTAAAATAGTCTGACTAATAATAAAGGAGGAGGAAATGAAATCTCAACACTACATAGTACATAATCAGGTAATTTCATTTGATTAAGGAAATAGGTTTTTAATTTCCTACACCAGCACATATATAATTGATTTTTAGAAACAACCCTTAGAAGAAATTGTTCTTCAATGTGGCTATGTGGATGCATATACAAATTTTGTTAGAAATTTTGTTTCCATGAAAAGTAAGTAATTAAAACTCATTTGGTTTAAAATGTATTGCATAATCTTTGTTTGATGTTCCAAGAGTCTTAAATTCGACTTTAAATGCCCAAATTAAGTTTCAAATGGCCTTTAATTTTCTCTCCTAATAGAATGTTACTCAAATGAATTGAAATAATTCATCCTACCAAGGCATGTTTTAATGAAAATAAGATATTTTGCAACAAAATCACAAGGAAAATGAGATCGTCAGCGATGGCTGTCGGACTAGGTTGTTACATCAGATATTTGTATTAAAAATTGAGTTTATTTTACTTACAACACCAAGTATACTTCCTGATACACCAGTCATTCTGCAGATATTGTCCATTTTGGGAGATCTTTGGGCTTTGCTCTCATCTCCCTCACGGTTTTAAAATGCGTCAATAGGGAGAAGGTGTCCATAGCCTTATAAGGTCTGCGTCTAACTTATCTCCAACCAATGTGGGATAGGAGATGGGACACTATCACTATTCCCATCCCTGAGGAGAGGTCTACGGGCCATAGCCCTAGTCTCTCAATGAGAAAATCAATTGATACACCAGTCGTTCTTTTACAATGCGTCTACAGGGAGAAGGTATCCACGACCTTATAAAGTCCACTTTTAACTCATCTCCAATAGATGTGGGATAGGAGATAGGACACTATCACTATTCAAATTGATATACCAATCGTTCTGCAGATATTATCCGCTTTGGGAGGTCTTTAGGCTTTACTCTCGTCTCCCTCACAGTTTTAAAAAGCATCTACAGGGAGAAGGTACCCATGGCCTTATAAGGTCCGCTTTCAACTCATCTCCAACCAATATGGTATAAGAGATATGACATTATCACTATTCCCAACCACGAGGAGAGGTCTATGGGCCGTAGTCCTTATCTCTCAACGAAAGTACCAATTGATACACCGATCATTCTACAGATATTATCCATTTTGAAAGGTCTTTTGGCTTTACCCTCGTCTCCCTCACGGTTTTAAAATGCATCTACAGGAAGAAGGTATCCACGATCTTATAAGGTCCGCTTCTAACTCATCTCCAACCGATGTGAGATAGGAGATAGGACTATATCACTATTTCCACCCTCGAGGAGAGGTCTACGGGCCGTAGCTCTTGTCTCTCAATGAAAGCACCAATTGATACATCGGTTTTTTTATAGATATTGTCCGCTTTAGGAGGTTTTTGTACTTTGCCCTCGTCTCCCTTATAATTTTAAAATACATCTACAGGGAGAAGCTATCCACGACCTTATAAGATTTGCTTTCAACTCATCTCCAACCGATATGGGATAGGAGATAGAAAACTATCACTATTCCCACCCCAAGGAAAGGTCTACAGGCCGTAGCCCTCATCTCTCAACAAAAATACTAATTGATACACCGGCCGTTTTACAAATATTGTCTGCTTTGAGAGGTCTTTGGGCTTTGCCCTTGTAATGGCCTCAACACCGGGTTAGCCATGAATAGTATTTTTCGATAGTGAATAGTGATTTTCGGACTGAAAAGTACATCCCAAAGTCAAAAATATTTTATTGGACCATCAGAAAGTATTGGTCATGGTGAGTTCGGGGTTGAAATTTAAAGTGAAACCGAGGTCAAATGAGTCTCGAAAAATAAAAAAATATGAAAAAGGTAGCGAGTCAATTTTTCTGGTAAGGAATGTGACTTGATTTTGTGTAATTTTAAAAAATAGTAAATGAACTCCAAATTTTGCCAAATTTTGCAGGTCTACCTTAAATTTTGTATAGAATATTTTGGTGATAAGAATTAAAATTTTTGGTGACACCAGTAGTTGTCCAATTGGACTGATAAATTTAAATCGAACCGATAATGGACTCCAATTGAGCCAAAAATTTGTGTCTCAGCTATTTTTGATGTGATAAGAATTATGAAATCTATTTTAAATGAATAGAATCTTTGGAAATGAGAGAAAAAAATTCAAAGGGCCAAAGTGGTAAAATTTATGAATAATTTAATATAAATATATATAAGAAAAAAAAAGTCCCTAGATAGTTCGGGACAACATTGGCCACAATCTTTGTAAAAAAGAAAGAATAAGAGTTATGAAATAAAAAAAATAAAAAGCAGGGGTGTGTATCGGTCGGGTTCGGGTGAACCTGACCCGAACCCGATTAACCCGAAAATCATATATTTTCCTCACCCGATCTGACCCTATATAAACATCGGGCCCTTACCCGTTTAACCCGATATTTTTCGGGGCCCGACCCGATTAACCCATTTTGGTCATCAGCTTGCCCAGCGTTACTATCCGTTGCTGCCATAAATTTTTCCAAAATGAATTTGGTGACCATTCCCAGCAACGGATATGGCCTCAAAAGGCCACTTATCATAAAAAGCCTGCAATTATCAAAGGGCCTAAAATATTTATCTACTGGGCTTTATTTTGTGGGTAAACCCAATATAGTTGGACCTCAAAAAGACAAAAACCCTAGGCTCTCCCCTCTCTCTCACACTGGACTAGATTAAAATAGACCTTTTAGCTTCTTTTTCTCGAAAGTGAAAACCCTAAACTCTTTTCTTGCTCTCTTCTGCTTTCCTTCGTCCTCTACCTCCATCTCTCTCAAGCTCTCTGTTAGAAGCCATGGCGACAACACAACAGCTCCGGCACGGGCTCTATTTCAAAAGGAATTGGATATTCAAATGATGTTGGCCACCGAAGTCCACTTTGGCACCAAGAACTGTGACTTCTAGATGGAATGTTAAGTGCCGCAACGATGGTATTTGAATGTTTATTCACTAAATTTTTTTCCTCGATCTTGAATGGAATTTTGGCCAACTTTTTTTGAGATCTCGAATTTGTGCTATATGAAATAGCTGCAAAAAAAACATGTCATCAATTTTGATTATAGATTATGATTTGTTTTAGTGTGAGTTTGATAGTGAAAATATGATATTTCTTGTAGCGTGATTTTGGGTTGATCGGTCGGGTTAGTCGGGTTTTCGCCCGAATCGACCTGAATCTAAAATATACCTAATATCAATAACCAAACCAACTCTATTAACCCGATTAACCCCACCCGAATACATCGGTTTGGATCGAGTTGGTCGGATCGATCGAATCGGTTCGATTTTTGCACACCTCTAATAAAAAGGAAAAAAAGATGATCAAATGTAATAAAAAAGAAAAAAGGCCTAGAACTTTCGGGCCACATACATTGTAAAAGAAATAAGAATGAATGAAAGAAAGAAAAAAAAGTAAGCAGATGAAGAAAAAAAAAGGAAAGAAGCAGGCAACGACGCAAGGCAGGGACGACGCCAGCCTACCTCACGCCGGTCGTGCCTTATTCCAGCCACCACCACCGATCAACTCCTGGCAATGAGGTGAGTCTTTCAGTACCCACCACTCCTCCTCATTCGCCGGCGATGGGCAGATCGGCAGTAGAGGAGGCAAAACATTTCAGCTTCGATTTTGACCAAACCATCACACGGTTGGGCGCGTGACCACCGAAAATGAAGTCAAAAGGTCCCAATCTACGAGATGGCAGTGTTGGATTATCACCGATGAGCCTCCAGCGATGCTCCGACGATCGATTTGGCGAGCAAATTATTAAGCAAATCGGAGCGAATTCGATTGTTAAGGTATGTGACTACGAAATCTTTTATTTTTTTCTAAATTTGTTGAATTTTTTCCTTAAATTGATTAAGGAAAAATATTGAATTATTGAGTAAAATTTGGAATTAATGTTATAATTGTTCAATTAGATTTTAATTAAGCTTAGTATAATGTGTAAATTGAGTTAAGAAAATTCATTAAGCAATTTTCTATATGAGCCAAAATTTTCTTGTAAATGAAATAAAATATATGTTATGTAATTGGATGAAATTGAGCTTTAATTTGATAGGGACTATGAAATAATGCATCCATAAATTTTATTAGAATTTATTAAAATTAATTTAATATTTTTAAAATATTTATTGGATAATAAAATTAATGAAATTAGTGATTTTTTATTAATTATATCTTAAAATGGTAATAGGCATAAAATTAAATTATCCATTAATTTTTAGATAAAATATGAAAATTATTAGGGAATTTGTAAGTTGAATATTAGTGTATGTGCTAAGTGTAAATGAAAAATCATTGTAAAACAATTCATAAGGAAAGTGAAAAATAATAGTAATCGTACTATAATATGCATATAAATTTCTAAGAGTTTATATGAATTATTAGAATATTTTGGAATATAATATGGAATTTGTTTAATTAAAAAAATATTGAATTATTGAGAAATAATTTAATAAACAAGTAAAAGATGGCAAATTAATATGAATTAAATTACTCTCGTATAAAAGAAAAGAAAAAGACAATTACTGCAATTTCGAAAAAATAAAATAATGAATTATAATAATATAATTTAAAATTGTTAAAAATTTTGCGAAATAAATGATTGACTAATTTATCAAAATAAATTAGTCCATAAAAAAAATATATTAAAGGAGTGAATTATTGTAAAATAATTCACTAACCGAATAAAAAGATGGCATATCCGAACAACTAAATTTTTGGACTGAAAAAGAGTGAAAGATTGTTAAAAAAAATAATAATAAGAATTAGAGAATTATAACAATATAATTCACCAAGCGTATAAAAGTATTAAAATAATATTCAGTTAAAAGTAAGTAATTTTTAAAAGTTATATATCCGAAAAATATTAAATGTTCAAATTGAATTATTGTAAAATAATTAAAGAAAAAGTGATTGAAAAGAAAAAGTACCCGAAAAGATAGTTATTGAATAGTCAAAAGCACTAAAAAGAGTGCGATTGAAAAAATACACCGTTTTAAGCAAAAGAAAAGAAAAGAAATTACAATTATTGAAGTTTGAAAATCATTCAAAAAGTTCTTGACTATTTTTGCCATTAGCAATAGTCAGGTAGTGATATTCTTATTTAGAATATAATTGACTAGATATAGGGACATCCTATGCCGCAGTGCAAGTTATGGCAACTTGCTTTGCTATGGGTAGGATCTCTGATCTCCATAACTTCAGTGTTAAAGTGAAAGTAAAAGTGTTAGTGATGTGCTTTTTGAGAAATGGTCCCTTGGGGGTAATTTCTCTATCAGTGGGACCTTTGGGTCTATATCCCGCATATCCTTTTTGAGAGTTCTGTCATATTGCACTATGGGTGCATTGAAATGAATAAATTTGACTTATAAGAGTAAATTGAATGTAAATTTTATAAATGAAAAAGGATTTGACCGAAGAAAAATGAAAAATTGGGATAAAACTGAAATTGTTCCCAAAGGTTGTAATTAAAAGCAAAAATAAAAAGAAAATATTTTATAAGAATAAAATGATAAGTAATATTTGTACAGCAAATAAAAAAATACTAAATCTCTGTAAAGAAAAGAAATTGAAATGAATTTTTACGAAAAGACCCATGAAAATTAATTGGTATTTTGTGTACCAATTATTATTTTTTTAAAATGAAAAATTAAAAAAATAGTACTAATTTTGTATTTAAAATAAAAAATGATAATACTGTATTTAAGTGTAAATTTATGACTAAATAGTCAAATTCTGAAAGTAAATGTTAAATAAAAAGTAAAATGATTAAAAAATGAACGATTGTTCAGTTAAAATGAAAAAGGTAATAACTCTGAAATAAGTGCATAAAAAGATTCATTTGTAAAAAGAGTAGAAAACAAAGATTTGTATGCAAAGTGTTCCAAATAACTGCATCACTTTGCATTATAAGTTAAAAACTTTGGTAATTAAAATGTGATAATTAATTAAAAGCCAAAGTGAAATAAACGAATAAATAGCAAAAATTATAATTATATTATTTAATGAATAATTGTGTAATTAATCGAGAAATGAAACAGTAAATGGACAAAGTACCATAAAAAGATACGAGTACCAATGTAACTCGTTAAATGAAATGACAACTGCATCAAGTGATTCAAATTATAGGACAAAAATTAAGTAAAAATATAAGTAAAAAACGTAAAAGTACAAAGTCAATATGAAATCGAATTACAAATGGAAGTAGAGTAAAGTAAATTGAAAAGTATAAGATCAAAGCAAAATGATTACCAAAAATGTTGGTAAATAATGAAAATAGTGTTAAAGAAATAAAAGTAAATTTCTGATATATAAGAATAAAAGTTTGCATAATTTATGTAATTATGCTTTATTTGAAAAATTTCAGGATTAGTAGCCACTACTAAGCATTTCTAGTGCTTAGCAAGTAGTGTTTACTGCGTGTAAGTTCTGAAGTGTTGCGCGAGTTTGGTACATGGAGAAACATAATTTGAAGATGAAGAAAAGTTAGTTGAAATTTTATTTTAGTATTTGTGGCATGTATATACTCAGATAGTGAGAGTATAGATTTGAATTGTATTCAAGTAAATGTTTGTTAAATGATAAATATGGTTATGTCTGGATTATGTCAGTAAGTGATTTGTAAATGACTATCATTAATATATGATTGATTTTTTAAAATGTAAAAGAGGCCTAGAATTTTCAGGCCATATAAATTGTAAAAGAAATAAGAATGAATGAAAGAAAGAAATAAAAGTAATGAAAGAAAGAAAAAACATGAGCAGATGAAGAAAAAAAAGGGAAAGAAGTAGGCCACGATGCAAGGTAGGGATGACGCAAGCCCACCTCACGTCGGTCGTGCCTCATGCCAGCTACCACCACCACCGATCAACTCCCGGCAATGAGGTGAGTCTTCTGGCACCCACCACACCTACTCGTTTGGCGCGTGACCACCAGAAATGAAATCAAGAGATTTCGATCTACAAGATAGAAGTGTCGGATTGCCACCGACGAGACTCCGACAACGCTTCGACGATCGGTCCGGCAAACAAATTATTAAGCAAATTGAAGCGAATTCGATCATTAAGGTTTGAGACTACGAAATCTTTTAAATTTTCCTAAATTTGTTGAATTTTTCCTTTAAATTTATTAAGAAAAAATGTTGAATTATTGAGTAAAATTTGAAATTAATGTTATAATTGTTCAATTAGATTTTAATTAAGCTTAGTATAATGTGTAAATTGAGTTAAGGAAATTTATTAAGCAATTTTCTATATGAGCCAAAATTTTCTTGTAAATGAAATATTTATTGGATAATAAAATTAATGAAATTAGTGAATTTTTATTAATTATGTCTTAAAATGGTAATAGGCATAAAATTAAATTATCCATGAATTTTTAGATAAAATATGAAAATTATTAAGGAATTTGTAAGTTGAATATTGGTGTATGTGCTAAGTGTAAATGAAGAATCATTGTAAAACAATTCATAAGGAAAGTGAAAAATAATAGTAATTGTACTATAATATGCATATAAATTTCTAAGAGTTTATATAAATTATTAGAATATTTTGGAATATAATATGGAATATTTTTAATTAAAAAATATTGAATTATTGAGAAATAATTTAATAAACAAGTAAAAGATGACAAATTAATATGAATTAAATTACTCCCATATAAAAGAAAAGAAAAAGCCAATCACTACAAGAAAATTGCAATTTAGCAATGGAAAATGTCAATTTTTCGTTGCTAATAAAAATAGCAACGAAAATTAGAAACGAAAATTTCGGTTGCTAATTCGGTGGTTGGTATTTTTAGCAACGAAAAGTTTATTCCGTTGCTAAATTTAGTAACGGAGATTAAATTCGGTTGCTAAATTTAGCAATGAAAATTAAATTCCATTGCTAAATCTAACCACTAACATTTGGTAAATTGGTCAAAATTAGCAACCGAATTCAAATTCCGTTGCTAAATTTAGCAACCGAGTTGAATTCCGTTGCTAAATTCAGCAACTAGTATAAAAAATTTGTGACAATTTTGTCATCGCTATTCCATCACTACAATAGAAAACCAACAAATTACACTAAAACAGTAGGCTATTTTAGTGTAAAATAGAAAACCAGAAAACCAAAACATTACACTAAAACAACAAGTTGTTTTAGTGTAAAATAGAAAACCAACAAATTACACTAAAACAACAAGCTGTTTTAGTGTAAAATAGAAAACCAGAAAACCAACAAATTACACTAAAACAGCAAGCTGTTTTAGTGTAAAATAGAAAACCAACAAATTACACTAAAACAGCAAGCTGTTTTAGTGTAAAATAGAAAACCAAGTACAGAGAAAAATGCAAAATAGGGATCGAAGAATGGGACTGCAAGGAATTAAAGGATACGAATTCCTATTTTAATATATAGTCAGACAGGTTAAACACACTACTTGTTTTACTGTCTCCTTCATTTTTTCATTTTTTTAGATAAGACATTTCTCTGCGGTATATATATATATATATATATATATATATATATATATATATATATATATATATATATATATATATATATATATATATATATATATCAATCATAAATAATTAAATGACAAATATATAGTTTTTTTCAAATTAAATGCAGTTCATATCCTTGCAAAAATGAAAAGACCAATATTACTGAATTATTTTTTTTGTTAACTGTTTACTAGTCTAATTTAATTGCATGTAAATTAAATGACACCACACAAGGAGTATAGTATAATACAACGGAAAATTCATTCTTAGACTGTTATTAAATATTATAATGGATTGAATAAAAATCTAATTGCCAGGTACTTACACATAAAGCGACAATTTTAATAGAGGTCATATAATTCAAGCAAAAGATAAAAAAATTATATACTAAATCAAGATTACTCAGTTCTATAATGAAGGAGGCTATAGCGACTAATAAAACACCTAAACCAGCTAAATCAAGCAGCAGAACAGGTGTTACACTCCTAAATCACAACGGTTATGTGATTTTAATTGAGCTGTTCATATTAATGATGAAAGTTCATCTTCTTAAAATAGAAATGGGCAAAAAGAAAGAGATGATTCTAATAAAGAAAGAGATGATTCTAATTAGGCAATCACTCAAAACATAGCTCTGGCCCGTTTGAGATAAAACATTAAAGTTAGCAGAATAAATAAAAGCACAAAAAATAGAGGTATATGTGTCTCACCATGTGTGTCAAATCATTTATCATCTACATGAAATTGAATTAAAATCATACTAATCTACAAATAAAACTAAACTCTGAACGTTAATTAAGAGGAAGACTGTATAAAGAAACAATTAATAAGAAGCAGTTTGTTATTTTGAAGATTCATTTAATATCAATTTAAAGAAGAAAAATCAGTTTTAGAAAATGAAACTATTACTAATTAGGAAAACAAGTGTTTATTAACTATATATATGTCTATCTATTCAATAAATTCATTAGAGAAACAAAGTGGAACCAGTATAAAATTACTGTAGAAATATAAGTGTGTAAATAAATACACTAAAACAACTTGCTATTTTAGTGTATTATAGGATGTTGGATAAATACACTAAAACAGCTTGCTGTTTTAGTGTAAAAAACCAACATGCTATAATACACTAAAATGATGTCATGTAAAATGTCTACTTTTTAGTGTGTATTTTCTTATATTTAAGTAGCTAAGTATGTAATATTATGTGTATTTTATGTGTTTACGTTTAGTTTATGTGATTATTTGTGTTTTAGGTCAACATTGGTGCAAATGTGAAGTAATGGTGAAGATTCACGGATGAAGCTCACGAGTCGTGAAGTAGCTCACGACTCGAATAGGATGCTCACGAGACGTGAAGATGCTCACGGGAGACATAGAGGCGACATGTTCACGACTTGGCAGGAAGTTCATGAGTCGACGGAAAATCATGAGTGAAGAAGATATAATGGAGCTCACGACTCGTGAAGGTATTCACGAGTCGAACAAGACACCTGTTTTAGTTTTGTACTAAAACAGCTTGCTGTTTTAGTATAAAACAATGTTGACAGTTTTGCACTAAAACAGTTTGCTGTTTTAGTGTAAAACAATGTTGACAGTTTTCTCAACTAAAATAATATTTGCATGCCAAAAGATACTGAACTGTAAAACTAAAATAAAAGAGGTTTAATACAAGATAAATGGGTAATGGCATTATTCAGGCATAATAACTGTATTCTGAAAAGCATGGGAAGTAAGAAAGTGGTGTATTTATTTGCACCATAGGGAAGGGAAAAAAACAAAAAAAAAGAGAGCAGTAGAGTTGGTAACACCTACTTGACCGTGTACTAACAATCTTTCTATTGGTCTTCCACAGAGAATGGGCTGGAGGTGATGAGAAAGGTGGAAAAATCTTGAGCCGATCATATATGCATAAACCTGCAGCACGCTGGAAAATGCATGATTGTGTTACACCCTATATGTAGCCATCTTAAGAGTTCTCAGGTATTACTGCATAGGTAAGCATAATATAAATACCCTTATTACCAGCATGTGAATTTAGTACAATACCCTTATTAAAATATTGAACTTAAATATGAAACTTAAGATTATACTACTTAAAATAGTTAAAGAACTAGGCTGGACTATTAGTTGTTCCCCACTAGGATTCCTTAATGTATTCTAAAAACACAACCAACCCACAACTATAATATAAATACAATAATTATCCCAATTACAATTGTTAAAACAGCAAATTGTTTTAGTGTATTATAGCATGTTGGATAAATATACTAAAACATCAAGCTGTTTCAGTGTATTATAGCATGTTGGTTTTTTACACTAAAACAGCTTGCTGTTTTAGTGTATTTATCCAACATGCTATAATACACTAAAACATCAGGCTATTTTAGTGTATTTATTTACACACTCATATTTCTACAATTATAGTGTATTGCCATGTATAAAAAAGAGTTTGAAGCATTAATTAAATATCATAAAAATGAAACAATGAAATAACATATTCATAATGATGAAATTGCATAAAGTTACTGTCGTTTCCAAAATAGTTATTTAAGAATTAAGCATTTATGTTCAAACCCACCAAACTTATTTATAAAAAAACTATCACATTTATGTTTAATAACATATATCTATGAACAATCCAACCATTATAGGTCACTTGAGTAAATTATTGAAGGATTTATTTAGTTAAAGACACATTGACACAACTTTAAATAACAAAACAAAAGTCACAAACTGTCTCCATCGGGTTGATGATCCTCTCCTGACTCTGCATGCTGGTTTTTAACTTAATATACATCAATTTCTCTCTTACATTCAAGACTTATATAACCTCACAAATATTCAATCACATATATCCAACATAATTTAAGTTTTGAAACCATAAATTCTTCCATTTTCATATCATGTTTATGTGTAAACTACACAACTACACAACCAACTATATACATAACAAAACACGTGACTAAAAAACTAACTAATAAATAAACTGTACAACATCACTGTGAATTATTGTCTATGTTTTTTTATTATTATATTTTTGGAATAAAATTGGTGAAATTCAATATAAGTGATATTACAAGAATATCGCAGAAACAGCAAGTTGTTTACACTAAAATAGCAAGCTGTTTACACTAAAACAGAAAGTTATTTACAAACAGCAAGCTGTTAGCAAGAATATCACACAAACAACAAGCTATTAGCAAAAATGTCCACTAACAAGTAATTTGATTGCATAGATTATAATATCAAAAACAAATTAAATTTACAATACAAAAATAAAAGAGCAGATAGAAAATCTAACCCCATTTTGGCCGAGAGAGAGACTGTGGTTTCGTGGCATTCATCGAACCCTACAGCTGTAATAGCCTTATTATTTCTTCAACTTCTCAAGAGCTAAGCCCTGTTTCGACTCCGAGTAACATTAACAAAATCTCCATGCGAGAACAAGAAACAAGAAACAAAGAACAGCTAAATCATAATCCAAAAGTTAACAAAAATAATGAAAGTGAATTAATTTCAGTAATCAAAAAAGGAAAGAAACAAAACAGAGAAAAGGGTACCTCTATTAGAAGGAACCTTAAGATAACTTCTTTCTAATACGCTCAAATGAATTTCATTTCCTTCTACTCTTCAATAATTTCTCAGGAAACAAACAGACTACAAGTGAGATCAAAGCCAAACAAGTTATAGAGAATCTGGTAAGTAGAGAGTGAAAAGGTACCTATATTTGTGAAAATTGATGGATTTTGAACCAACGGATCTTTGTGGATTAATTTGAAATTCTCCATAGTCGAGCTCCAAAAAGCAAAGAAAATGAAATAGAATGAGGCGGAGAGAAGAATAGAAATAAAAGAAATACGGTTTTTTACTATATATATTATTTTTTAGCAACGGAATTTAATCCGTTGCTATTATAATAGCAATTTCAAATTTAGCAACGAAAAGTAGATTTCGTTGCTATTTTAGCAACGAAAATTAGAATCCATTGCTAAATTTCATTCAAATTTTTTTCTGCAGCCATATTTAGCAACGGAAATAAGATTTCGTTGCTATATTAGCAACGAAAATTATATTCCGTTGCTAAATTTCATTCCAAAAATTTTCCGCTATTAAATGCCGCTATATTTAGCAATGGAAAGTAGATTCCGTTGCTATATTAGCAATGGAATCTAATTTCCGTTGCTAAATTTCATTCCAAATATTTTTCGCTATTAAAAGCCGCTATATTTAGCAACGAAAATTAAATTCCGTTGCTATTTTAGCAACGGAATTTAATTTTCATTGCTAAATTTCATTCCAAAAATTTCCTCTTATTAAATGCTGATATATTTAGCAACAGAAATTAGATTCTGTTGCTATATTAGCAACGGAAATTAGATTTCGTTGCTATATTAGCAACGAAATTTAATTTTCGTTGCTAAATTTCATTCCAAATATTTTTCACTATTAAAAGGCACTAGATTTAGCAATGGAAATTAGTTTTCGTTGCTAAATTTCATTCTAAAAATTTCCTGCTATTAAATGCCACTATATTTAGCAACAAAAATTAAATTTCGTTGCTATTTAGCAACGGAAATTAAATTTCGTTGTTATATGTTGGCGCAAAATCTCCCTCCCTTTTTAGCAATGGAATCTAAATATTTTGTATTCCGTTGCTAAATCCCTAAAACTTCACCCAATGTTAGCAATGAAATTTATTTTTCGTTGCTAAATAGCAACGAAATTGGTGTTCCGTTGCTATTTTGATATTTTCTTGTAGTGAATTACTGCAATTCCGAAAAAAATAAAATAGTGAATTATAATAATATAATTCAAAATTGTTAAAAATTTTGAGAAATAAATGATTGACTAATTTATTAAAATAAATTAATCCATACAAAAAAATATATATTAAAGGGGTGAATTATTATAAAATAATTTACTAACTGAATAAAAGATGACATATCCGAATAACTGAATTTTCGGACTAAAAAAGAGTTAAAGATTGTTAAAAAAATAATAATAAGAATTAGAGAATTATAACAATATAATTCACCAAGCGTATAAAAGTATTAAAAGAATATTCAGCTAAAAGTAAGTAATTTTTAAAAGTTATATGTCCGGAAAATATTAATGTTCAGATTGAATTATTGTAAAATAATTCAAAAAAAAGTGATTGAAAAGAAAAAGTAATCGAAAAGACAGTTATTGAGTCTTTCGGTAACCACGGCCTTATAAGATACGCTTTCAACTCATTTCCAACTGATGTGGGATAGGAGATAGGACACTATCATTATTACCACCCCCGAGAAGAGGTCTACGGGCCGTAGCCCTCGTCTCTCAACGAAAGCACTAATTGATACACTGATCATTTTGCATATATTGTCCGTTTTGAAAGGTCTTTGGGCTTTACCCTCATCTCTCTCACGATTTTAAAACGTGTCTACAGGGAGAAGATGTCCATGGCCTTATAAGGTCCATTTTCAACTCATATCCAACCGATGTGGGATAGGAGATAAGACACTATCACTATTCTCACCCTCGAGGAGAGGTTTACGGGCCGTAGCCCTCATCTCTCAACGAAAGTACAAATTGATACACTGATCGTTCTGCATATATTATTCGTTTTGGGAGGTCTTTGGGCTTTGCCTTTGTCTCTCTCTCACGATTTTAAAATGCATCTACAGGGAGAAGATATCCATGGCCTTATAAGATCCGCTTCCAACTTATCTCCAACAGATGTGGGATAGGAGATAGGACACTATTACTTCCTGTCAGTGCAGTGTTGGTTGGTCAGCAACTGAGTGGAGATGTATATACAATGCGAATTATACAATTCACTACAAAAAATTGCTAATTAGCAACGGAAATTTTCGTCGGTAATTACCATAAATCCGTCGCTAAATTAAATTAGCGACGCCGTGACGAACAGTCACTAAAAGCCAGTCGTGAATATATTAGCAACAAAATTAAAAATCAGTCGCTAACTTAGCGACGACAAATTTCTTTGCTAATTTTTTTTCCGTCGCTAATTTATATCATAATTAGTCACCGAATTTAGGGGTGTGCAGAACCGAACCGGAATTGAAAACCGAACCAAACCGAAATGAATTTGGTCTATTTGGTTCGGTTATTTCGGTTCATTCGGTTCTGAACCGAAATTGAAAATCGATTTATTCGGTTCGGTTCTTAAAATTGAAAAATCGAAGAAACCGAACCAACCGAAGTTTTATACATATATAGTTTTTTAGTTTTAATGTTTCAGAGATGATAAGTTGGATTGATGGTGATTGATGGTGCAAAAACAAACAAAATCCCCAAGGTTCCGTGTTCAATTCTCACAAATGGCATATATGGTGTTTTCTTTTATTTTTTTTACTTCAATTTTTTTTTCAATGTGCTTTCTGTGGGGGTTCCTATTTATTTTTTTTACTTCAATTTTTTTTTTCAATGTGCTTTCTGTGGGGGAATGGGTCCTGGAACTAATTCCCTAGCATTTACTGTGCGTGACATATATTCTTGTAAAATAGCATCATGGTTGTTAAATTAATATAGCAGAAGTAGATGTTATTATAAATTCTAATATATATGTTGTATATTAACTGTGTTTGAAGGATATACATAAATAATAGAAATTATATATGGGAATATGATAATTTAAAAATATGGATATATTCAAAATTTGAAATATATAATTTTCAAATTTTTATTATAATTTACTATTTTTTTATTTTTATATCATTAATGGTGCACAATTGATTATTTTTGTTGTGAATATAATAATTTGCATTATTTGCTATGATTATTTAATTTACTGAAAACAAAAAGGGAAATTATTTTATACAAATTAGCACTGCAACTTTTATTTTGCAATCTTAGTGTAATTTTTTTTATGAAAATAATTATAGAGAGTAATACTATAACTATCTGTATATTAAATATATAAATTTTTAAATATAGTAATATTTTATTTCAAATATTATACCTTTATTTTAATTTTAGAAAAATACAAAGAATTTAATATTTTCTAATAAATATTACAGGGAATGGAATTGGATTGAAAAAAAAATGTCATGAGACTCATTGTAGCAAACAGTTAGTTTATAATTAGCACTTTTGTTTAATTATTGTTCTAAATTTGTTAAGAACATGTCTATCGAACATGAATGTTTATCTAAGCATGAATTCATTTTTATCTACTTTTACACAATTTCAGATTTTTAAAAGATTTTTTCTTACTTTTTAGGATTAATTACAAAATCGGACCTAAATTACAGACGAGTTTTAATTTCAGGCCCCAAAAAAAAAATCTTGCATATGAATTCCAAATTTTAAAAATACCTATTCAACAATTTATTTGCTTTAGCTCCAAAGTCTATATCAGTTGGCAATGGGTCTTTCCAGCCTTTCAATTATACTTAATAACCAATTTAAAAAAAAAAGATATTTTTTAAAATATTATTTTAGTAGTATATTTTTTAATATAATTTTGATTAGTATTTATTATAGACATAATATAATAAATTTATGTATATTATTTTAATTTTAGTTATTTTAAATAAATTTATTTTATTGAATATAAATTAATTTAATTTATGGACCCATATAGATTAAAAGTCCAATTTAAAAAAAGCCCATGTTGACCCAGAACCGGTTGAACCGAACCGATCGAAATTATTTCGGTTTGTTCGGTTCTCGATTCTACAAAGTTCGGTTTCGGTTCGGTTCCTATAATTCCTGAAATTTGGTTTTCGGTTTAATCGGTTCGATTCAAAACCGAACCGAACCGACCAAATGCTCACCCCTAGCCGAATTATAATAATAATATTTAGCGACTACATTTTTCGTCGCTAATTATAAATTTACTGTAAAAGTTAGCGACGAAATATAGTTGCTAATATTGTTGCTAATTATTTCTTAAATTATATCTATTACATATTAGCGACAGTTTGCTGTCATAAATCCGTCGCTAAATTATTGCATAATTGAATTTTAAATTATTACTAATTAAATTATTGCACATTATCTAAGATACTGCCTTGCACCTAACTAAGACGAATGATGAATTGGTAATGGCCCACCTGCTTCAGTATGAACAACGTGGAATCATTTCTTAAATTTTACAAATGATCTCACTAAGGCTTTGAACGTAGGAATTTCAAGAATAACTCAAACTCCAATTAAGAACTTGAAATTCAACAAAAGAATTTATAAACTCATTACATCAGACTCTCGAACATAATTTACATCATGAATCATCCTTTCAAAAAAGAAAAAACTGCCGAACAATTCAGTACAAAATTGACACCTAGTAGACAACACAAGATTTCATCCAAAATTACCTAGAAGCTAAAGAAAGCCCAATTAAAATCTATATATATATTGAACCACACTTCTTTTAACTTGACAATTAAAATCTAATTGTCACTACTGTTATCATTTCTCTGAAAAAAGACCTGCAACACTATTGGCAGGCTCTCATTCAGAATTTCAAAGTACCTAGAGCTCAGGCTTGCCAAGATTTCATCCCTATCCTATACAGTGTTTAAGCATGCATACTGTTCATATTAAAAACACAATTTCATATGTCAATAAAGTAAACTCCAAGAATTTATATTTCTCCATTTTTATGGTAGAGAATTAAGAGTTTCAAAAAGAATAAATATTCCTATATGATGGCTCACTTCCTATTCCTATTGCCATTTTTAAAACTAAAATTGGGTTCTGCAAGCAGTATTTGTGGAAATAGCTTAACCATTATTTTGCTTTTTCATGTTTCATTTATGAAGAGACGAACATTATTAAGAAAGAAGAAGATAAAAATCCAAAATCTGAAGCATAGGAACAATATTGAATACCAATTGATCGATTAGGAGAAAAATTGAAAAGGATAAAGCCTTTATGAGCTCCACAGTCTTGGCAACTTTAGCCTTTATGAGCTCCACAGTCTTGGCAACCTAATTAAAAGAACATACTAATTAAATCTAATTCACAACTGTTATGGTTCAGCACTTCAGTTCATGGTCTTAGATACAAAAGCAAAGAACAAAAATAGTTACAATAAACAGGAAACTAAAGACAGCAAAATGATGACTTATTATGATGTTAAATCTTTAGAATGGAAAACTTAAATATAACAATCCAACTTATTGCCAAGAGCTTACATCCTCAACCGCGATGCCAAAATGTCCAAATCTAGTTCCAATGTCATACTTCTCAACTCCATAATCTCTCCAAGGTTTAGAAGGTTTCAAGCCAAAGAATTGTGATTGGGGAACAACTGCAAGATGTATAAAGTTTACAGTAAATACCTCAGTCTTTTATCGCATGTTCATCACCAAGAGTCAAAAACAAGCAATAAAAATAACAAAATGAAGAAACTTGGAGAAATAAACATAATGCAGATGACAAACCCAAAATGTCAACAAAACTCCAAAATTTTATAATTAAATAAAATATTATAGTTCTAAAACAAATACATAGCTCATGAAGTGGAACTTGCTAGATATACCCTAATTCGAATTCACATTAATTAAAAAAAGAAAAAAGGAAAAAATCAAATCAATTCAATGCACAATTCCTAATTATGACCCAAAGTGAAGCAAAATCTGTGAATTCAATTGCTTTATACACCAAAGTGAAGCAAAATCTGTGGGTGTGTTATGGTTTGATTTGCAGAGAAATAAAAGAGATGGGGGATGCAAATAATAGAGGTAGAAAAAGATAGTTAGATCATAAACATAACCTCACAAAAGAGAAGAACCCATAAACATGGTGTTACTGATGCTTTTAAAGCTTATTTCTTGATTCTGTCCAGTTTTTCTTTCAGCATGAAATTTCGGATTCGGTTTGTATCGTTGACGCCCGACAGGTCCTTCAACGCCACACGAAGGTTTCCAAAGAGGGGTTTAGGGGTCTCGCTGGGCTTAGAGTGGAAGATCTCCAGGGGTAGATAGGATTCATGATGAGGAAGAGAACGAGGAAGACTGAATCTCTCGTTCCAAGGGGTAGAGGCTTTGCGATGGAGGAGGCAGAGAGGAGAGAAGGAAAGATGGAGGAGGAAGGCGGGGGAGAAAAAAATAGGTTTTATACCTAGGGTTAATATTTCGAAAATACTAAATTATCCCTGTCAATTTTCACATTTAACTTTACAATAAAGGATGATTTGGTAAATATATATAATTAAAATTACTAATAATTTAATATTTGAACAAATTTTAATAAAATAAAAATAAATTATATAATAATTATAACAATTAGTTTATTATTATTATTATTATTAAAAATATACATTTTCTAAATAAATAAGTTTATATTTAGGGAAAATTGATAAAAATTATTATTTTTTCTAAATAATTATAATATATAATAATTAAAGGTTCATATAATACTTTAATTTACTATTAACAATATATAAAAATTCTCACAAAAAAAACTATTTTTATTAGTAATGAGATAATGAAGCTATTCACTGGTGCATGTATGTTCAAGCTAGTGATTTCTACTGGTATAGCCATCAACAGATGCAACAGCCCCTACATATTGTTTGACCTCTGTTATAATACCTAATTTAGAAACCAAAAACAAAAAATACCAAAAAAATAAACAAGGCTAACCTAAACTAACCAAGAGCCAGCGTTTTATCTCTAGCTGTTCCAAGTGGTCCAGCATCAGGGCGAATGGACTTCGAAAGATGATGTTCATAATAATGAAGAGGGAAAAAAACCCTGAACAAGAAACCTAAACTAACCCTTGAGAAGAAGCAGACAAAGAAGAGAGGCCTTCCTCGACTTGTCCACCGGCGATGATCGATAACGATGACTGGCAGTGAGAATAAGAACCGAGAGAGAGAGACAAGAAATGAGGGATGACAGCTTCTCTTTAGAAAAGAAAAGAAGAATAAGGCAAATAGAGAGGTAAGTAGGGTTTTCTAAAAGATAGAAATATCTCTACATTCATTTATACCACACCCAATAGATGGAGGATAATTTCGTAAATAAATTTATATAGAAATTTTTATTTAAATTCATAGATATAATATATATACATATTGAATACATATTAAATATAAAAATTATTTTATAATTAATGTCTATAGAATATTATTAAAATTTAAAAAAAAAAGCAAAATGAGAAGAGAAAAAATAGTATAGTTAATATCTAGTCAATATTATTAAATATTTTAAAAGTGATCACATGCTCTAAGTCCATGTGATTTTTTTATCTTATTTAATTACTTTTTTCTAATTTTAATTCTCAAATTTTTTAAAATAATTTTTAATTTTAATTAGTAACAATAAAAATGTATTTGTATTTTTCATTTATATTATAATACTTGGAATAATCAAAATTATAAATTTTTAAAAAATTTAATTGAAAATAAGCAAATAATATTATATAAGGTAAATTTCTGAAATTACTAAAATGCCCTACCAAATTTCATCATTTTATCCTTGTATTCAAGGATAATTTTGTAAATATATATAACTAAAATTTTTAATAATTTAAAATTTGATCAAAATTTTAACAAAATAAAAATAAATTATAAATTTTTCATAATCATTTTAAATGAAATAATAAATTTTATATAATTATTATATAAATATTTATATTTATTATTTTTCATAATACATCAATCTTCAATAATTATAACAATTACTTTATCATTATTATTAAAAATATAATTTTTTAAATAAATAAGTTTATATTTGGGGATAATTGATAAAGAAATCAATATAATTCCTAATAATTTAATATTTGATTTAAATTTTATAAAATAAAAATAAATTACAAAATTTTTTATTATTATTTTAAATGAAATAATAAATTTTATATTACTATTTTATAAATATTTATTTTTATTAATCTTGAACACGCAAATATATAATAATCGTAACAATTAGTTTATTATTATGATTAAAAATGTAAATTTTCTCAATAAATAATTTAAAATTTTGGCATAATTGATAAAAAATTATTATTAACTTATAAAATAATTTATAATTTTCTGTTACAAAATAAAATATTCATTTCATATGGTCTATATTAAAATTAATTGAAACTCTACATAAATCATGTGAATGAAATTAAAAAAAAATTATTTTTTAATATATTTGCGACGGATTAGTGACTAAATAATTCCGTCGCTAATTGTATTAGTGTAACAAATTATATTAGCGACACCTTCCGTCACTAAACTGTCGCACAAATGGCGCTATATTTTCCCTCCAAAATTACCGACTAAAAGTTCGTCGCTAAAGTTTCTGGAACAATTTCATGAATAAAAATTATAAAATTTAGCGACGGAAATATTTGTCGCTAATGCGTCGCAAAACATGGCGCATATGCTTCCCGCTTAGTCACTAAATATTTCCGTCGCTAATTTATTATTGTAACAAATTAGAATAGCGACAGAAAAATTCCGTCGAAAAACCGTCGCAAAAATGGCGCTATATTTTCCCACCAAAATTAGCGACTAAAATGTTAAGCAT
Source organism: Excoecaria agallocha (assembly GCA_037975025.1). Taxonomy (NCBI): domain Eukaryota; kingdom Viridiplantae; phylum Streptophyta; class Magnoliopsida; order Malpighiales; family Euphorbiaceae; genus Excoecaria; species Excoecaria agallocha. Next base: position 63,017,690 of record CM075807.1, on the reverse strand, counting down.
GGGTGACATCTTAATGTGTTTATCTATTGTCACTTCCCACTTTTTCTAAGCTATTCTTAATTAAATTTGGAGCTCTAAGACCTTGCTACTTGCTGCACGATGTCTTGGTAAGATGGATGGCCAAGGTAGACTCTTCTAATTGATATATATATATATATATATTGAACCACACTTCTTTTAACTTGACAATTAAAATCTAATTGTCACTACTGTTATCATTTCTCTGAAAAAAGACCTGCAACACTATTGGTAGGCTCTCATTCAGAATTTCAAAGTACCTAGAGCTCAGGCTTGCCAAGATTTTTCCTCCAAAATTAGCGAATAAAATATTTATCGCTAAATTTTCTGGAACTAATTTCATGAACTAATTGGCAGTTTTTTTTTGTAGTGATTTATGTGATCTTAAAACTTTTAATTACAGAATCTTAAAAATAATTAAATATAATTCTTAAACTAATATATATATATATATATATATATATATATATATATATATATATATATATATATATATATATATATATATATATATATATAAGATGGATGGATTACAAAAGGGAACATGCATAATGCATCCTCTTCTACTCCTCCTGTATCATAAAAAATAAAAGTGATAGTTTTGTTTTCACCATAAAAGTAGATGCGAAAGCACCATCCTCATCTTTCCAATCAATTTGGATATATGGTTACCGGATTTGATAAAATATTTAATTGTTAAATAAGTTCAACGACTGGTATCATACATGATTGCACATGAATTTACATGGTTACTGATTAATAAAATCCAATAATTTCAGAATTGAAAAATGAAGCCACATGAAAAGAATTAATTGGAACCATTCAAATTTTCCAACTCCAACACTCTCCAAATAGATAGTAAATGATGGGCACCACCATGTTCTTATAAATCAGCATGCTGCCATTGTCATACGACCTCCGCCAAGTATACTTCCGGTCTTCCGTCAACTAAACTTTGTTGGTCATCAGCGATGGCTGCCGGACTAGGTTGTTGCCGAGACCGCCTTCCCCGCAACCCAACTTCCTCCTCCATTTTTTGCACTTAACGACCTCTGCACTTTTCCATTTCAACCTTCAATATATGTTATTTGTGCATTAAATTGTCATTTAAAATAATAAATTGAAGATTGCCGTCCAATTACTGCCTGCCGCTGCCACCCCTACCTACCCTGTACGAATTAGTACTAAGAAATTAAAGATAATTGCACGTTCTGATCTTAACTTAAATATATGCGCAGAACATATGTTTGTCGAAAACAATAACAAATACTGTTCTTTGCCAGCTGTTAATATTTGTGCCTGTGAACGTATCTTTATATATATTTTTTTTTCAGTCAATGTCATCATTTTTAAATTTCAAATATGCAATATTTAGGGACATTTTTTTAATAATATTTTTTTAAAAATAATTAAAAAAAATAGGATGTATTAAAAATTATTTATAAAATTGATTTTTTTTTTCAAAATCGCTGCCATCTGTAATGATTTCAGACATGAGATTCACAATCAAAATCTGATATTTTCTTGTGAAACCGCTGTACTGTACAGCAATTTCAGATGTGTCAGATTTTATCCATTTTTATTATTAAATTAATAAAAAAATATTGACATTTAGTATTGGTTGTTATTTGTAGTTTAGTTAATATGCATCCCTTGTGAGTTTTTAAGTGATCCTAAGTTCAATTCCCACCATCAACATTTATTTAATTGATTTTAGTATATTTTCGATATTATTAAATATGAACAATAAATATCCAATTATACATATTAGTTACAATGGAAAAAATAAAATCAAAAATCAAAAAAGATATAAGTTAAAATTTTACCACCTACTATATTTTTAATTGATTTTATTGTATTGTTTTGAAATAGTTTATAGTAAATTAATATTTTTTTAATCAGATAAGATATCATTTATGTAAATACTTGCTATAATATATATATATTTTTCCTATTCATCCATTTTAATTCTTAATGAATAGTTTGTTCAACACTAAAATAACTAAAGCAACTAATAATTTATGCATGTCATATGTAGCTAATGCAATTGCTTGAATAAGAGTGACTCTACTTCTTCTTCTGTTTACAAGTGCTGCTTTCATTTTAATAAGCTAAATAAAAGACCTAACTATGTGCTTCATTACTCGATCGACCCGCAAACTCAAATGAACATGCCAAGCTAATCTAGTTAGATCCGGTCCAAACTCAAATAGTAAATAATATATTCCCACTTATTTTGATTAATTTTTCTACATTTTTCAAGTGTTAAAAGTTTCATTCTTGATATTTTTTTTCGTTTTTTTCATATATAATTTTATATATCAACATTTATTTACTTAATATTTTATAAATTCGGAAATTCCAATGTGCCAAATTTAGAATTTCAATTTCCATTAATATGTTGCTCAAAGAGTTGACAGTACTGTAACAACCTATATACAATTATAATTCCCCAAATATTCATACATTCAATATATAATCATCCCATATCAATTACATACACGTACACTAGCAGTCATAACATTATTCATTTATACAATATTATATATAATTCTTAAATGCCAAACACTAACTATAAACCGAGTTGTCTCAACTTATGCGATCTCAACCATCTTTATGTACATGCCCTTCGATCTTTCTTCTTCACATCTCCAAATTTTCTATTCCCGCGTGCAGTCAAAAAACCGTACGCTAAATAACATTGTTGTCTAGTGATGGATACAATTATACAAAATTTCATTCAGATAAATCTTTATTTTATTATTTGGTTGTAATTATTACTTTATTTTATTATTTATTATTAAAAAATATTTTTTAATCTGATCCACTTTTACCAGTCCGGTAACCTAATTTTCCGAATCACTAAAAAGTTATTTTCTCTTTATCATATGATTTTACATCTTATTTAATGTAGATCTGAAAATTATAATGATTTTTAGAGTTCATCTCGCCAAGTGGAATACTGACAGTAGCTTCCGATTTGAACCAACCAAGATTTTCGATTAGCTTCCCCATAATGTCGCCTGCAAACCTGCCATCAACCTTAGCGTAGCATTCATAAAACCACAATTGTAAAGCTAAAGGAAATTCTTTCAACCTAAACCTGCCAAAAGAAAGCAGTATACTGAAAATAGAATTACCATTTTCACCCTATCCTCATCGGAATCCCATTTTCCATTCAAAAAGCTTAGTTATTAAACCTTTTGTGATTTTCTACTTTCCTTCAAATTATTTCTTAATCAAACTACTATTATCTCTTGATAATTGAATGTTATTGAGCTCTCTATTGCACTTTAAACCAATAACGATAGTAAATTCAGCGAAGCCAAATTTCAAAATTGCACAATTTACTTTTTTCCATAATTCATCATTATTCTCATTATACACCTCGCACAATTATAAAGAATGAATGAGTTGTCTTTGATCGAAAACCTGGGGCAAATCCAACAAATAATCCAAACATGTTGCTTTAAACATCCTTGTTAATTATCATTTAACTTCCTTTTAATCAATACGTTTTATTGGAGGAAAAAACTAACCAACCTTAGTCTTCTTCTAAATTGACCAATCTCTTTTGATAATTGAGGGATATCTTCAACATGTAAAAATAGATTCAATAAAAAAAAAAGATTTATGTGAAAGAAACCAAAAAATTATATATAAGTAAAAGAAATTATAAAAATTCCTTAAAATTGAATTGGCAAATTACTATTCAAGTCATCTATTTCACACCGCATTTTGTATCAAAAAATCATAATACAAAAAAATTAGTATTTGAGTAGCTTTAGACCTATATATACTTGGTTTAATGGGCTGGGTTGGTTCAATTCAAAGTGATTGTACCTAATTCAAGTCCAAAATCAATTTAAAGCCCATTTTGCATCAAAAAAAATATTATTTCTCAAACTTTTAAAGCTCAATTTTACTCAAAATCAATTCCATAATTCTTAAAATAATAGATTAAACCTTCATGCAAAATTTTGACTCAAACGGAGTATATTTTTAGTCCGGTTTACTCCAACCAGTCCGATTAACAAATTTTTAATGTTATCGAAAAATTAATTTTTTTCTACCAAATGATTCTACACCTAATTTAGAATCTAATTGGAAATTCCTGCAATTTTTGAAGATCGTTTGCTATTTTTAAAGTCTCGATCAAATTCACAGTCAACTAGTTACTATTTAAACCGAAATCATTTTTCTCTTACTTATTAAGTTTAAACCTTCCCAAAAATACTTCCAAAATTTCCAAAATGTATTCAGTAGGCTTCATGAATATTTTTGGATAAATCGAAAAAATATTTTTCAATCTGATCCACTTTTATCAGTCCGGTAACCTAATTTTCCGAATCACTAAAGAGTTATTTTCTCTTTACCATATGATTTTACATCTTATTTAATGTAGATCTGAAAATTATAATGATTTTTAGAGGTTATTTGCTATTTTTAATATTCCAGTCAAACTCTAGTCAACCCAGGCACCATTTGAACTGAAACCGTGATTTTTTTTTCTTATTTTTGATTTTTAATGATCCATTTAACCTTATTTTCAGTTCAAATTACATTCTTAGACTTCTGCTAATGTTTTTTTTTAATGGTCCAATAAGATATTTTTCAACTCTAAGTAATACTATTCACCCCAGTGCTACTTTTCACTATTATAAAATACTATTTTTGACTAACCCAGTATATATTTGGGCCATTACAATAATTATTAATATGGATATAAATTTTTAATATAATATATAATATTATTTTCATACCATATTAAACAAACAAAATAAATAAAATATCGTGTAAGAATAACAATCAAAAGCAAGCAACTAATCAGCTTGCTCGCTCTATGCTTAATTGCGTATGGATAAAATTCTTTCAGATTACATCCTTCGAGCCCCTATGACATATGCTCATTATATTAGAATTGTAAGAGATAAGCTAATTATATTAGAATTGTTTCATTTTTATTCCGTTTAAATTTTTAGGCTTTAAGTGTTAGAAAGACTTTAAGTAATTCTAATTAAATAATGAAAGAAATAAAAAAATAAATTTAATGGAATAAAGAAAAAAATATGGAAAGAATAAGCATGATTCTTATTGAATAATAAAAAAATAAATTTAATAGAATAAAGAAAAAATATGGTAGGTAGTAGAGTTTTAATTTATATATTTCTTGATTTTTGAATTTATTTTTTCCATTATAACTATTACGTATAATTTGATATTTATTGTTAATATTTAATGATGTTGAAAATATACTAAAATGAATAAATAAATGTTGGTGGTGTGGGAATTGAATTCAGAACCACCTATAAATTTACAAGGGATGCACATGCACATCAACTGAACTACAAGTAATAGCTGATATTAGATGTCAATATTTTTTATTAATTTAATAATAAAATCTGATATCCTGAAATCGTTGTACTCTATAATGGTTGCAAAAGAAAAAAGTTAGATTTCTGCTATGAATTTCATGTCCGAAACTGCTACAAGTGGCAGAAGTTCTTAAAAAAATTTCTAATTTCTAATAAATTATATTTTTGTAATTATTTTTTAAAAATAAATTATTAAAAAAAAGTCCCGACGAAAAAAGAGTACATAAACATCTGATGACTACTTGAGGCTACGTCATCATCATCTCTGCATACAGAGCCAAGCTTTCTAGCAACAGTCTTTTGTTTTTTTCCCTCCAAACGACGGGGAAAAACCAAATTGATGCCACTGTAACATATATATCCCAGCAAAAAATAATTATTATTTATGGATTGAAATAATATTTTGATTACTATCAGCAATGGAAACTTAAGGAATATATATAGAAAATTTGGCAGAACAAAGCTAGCAACTAGCTAGATTTTGCTAAAGTATATAAGATAGACTAAGAAAATAGCAAGTTTGAAGCAGAAAAGCAGTAACAGTAGCTGGTAGCAGCGCTGGCATTACAAAGATTCTTCAATTCATGCTCGAAGGCATCGTTAATGCACTTAACCCTATTGGGTTAGGACTTTTACATATTACTTCAACTTTTAAATATTACTTAAACATTCCATGTTCATAGGATTTCAAATAACATCAATAGGATGCCCATGAACTCATCTCGCCAAGTGGAATACTGACAGTAGCTTCCGATTTGAACCAGCCAAGATTTTCAATTAGCTTCCCCATAAGGTCGCCTGCAACATATGAAAGTCCTGAAGCCAGGATTCCAGCAACAGCATAGTACATCAAAGTCTTAATGTAATTCTTGGGTGGCTTCTTGACATAAGCCTTGCAAATGGCAAGTATTACAATGCACAAAAGAGAAGCTGCTGCTACTGCTGCTATCTTATAATCCTTGTCGTCACTCTTCCTGAATGAGAAACCATAAACTAAAGGCGGTACTAAGCCAAAAATGAGGAATGATAATAAAGCAATTGTGGTATGTAGAATGAAATTCTGCCTCTGCCCAAGCTGTTCTTGGTATCGATCCACTTGTTCATCCGTCTGATCAGATGTTCCTCTAGGGTTCTTCATTTTTAAGTTCCCTGAGCTGCAAGCTCACATATATAAGTTCAAAATGCAATAAACTCCATTCTTGCATATTGAAGATTGGGCAGAGAAATGACTCACATTGTGTCCAATAATGAAGAAGCCGCCTACAAGGTTTGCCAATGCCAAAGCTACAATATGTGCTGTGGTAGCATCAGCACTCGCAGCAGATGTCACAATAGTCAAGCTTGTGATCGATTCGGTCAAGCCACCATAGACAATGCTTTTCAAGATTTCCAGCTTTTTATCTGATCGAGATTCGGAATCATCTTCATCAGCTATTGGAATCAAGATCGACGTGCATTATAAAAGAACACTCGTGTAGGCAAAATTACACTCGTGTAGGCAAATTTGGAAAACGCAACAGAATAATCCTATCAAAGATTATTTAAAAGAAATGAAGTGCATAAATTATACCTGGCTCCCTTCCCCATAGTTCCTTCAAACAGTCACCTTAATTACGAGTAAATAAATGAGAAATTAAGGTTAATTAAAACAGGATCTAGAAGAGCAAGAAGCAAACTTTAAATTAATTAATAATAGTACCTATAGGAATGAGAAAACTACAGCAAGAAGTGCATGTGAATGTGTCAGCAGAACCATTCTCCGATTCTTCAACGGTAACCTTTTCTATGCAAAAATTGCAATTCGGACACCGGAACTTGTGTGCTCCTTTTTTCTTGTAAACCTCCGCCAAGTTTACTTCCGGTCTCCCATCAACTAAACTCTGTTGCTCATCAGCGGTGCCTGTCGGACTAGGTTGTTGCCCAGACCGCCTTCCCCTCAACCCAACTTCCTCCTCCATTTTCTGCACTTACCGACCTCTGCACTTTTCCATTTCAACCTTCAATATATGTTATTTGTGCATTAAATTGTCATTTAAAATAATAAATTGAAGATTGCCGTCCAATTACTGCCTGCCGCTGCCACCCCTACCTACCCTATACGAATTAGTACTAAGAAATTAAAAATAATTGCACGTTCTGATCTTAACTAAAATAAATGCGCAGAACATATGTTTGTACTGTTCTTTGTCGGCTTTTTATAGTATTTGTGCATGTGAACGTATCTTTATAATTTTTTTTTCAGTCAATGTCATAATTTTTAAATTTCAAATATGCAATTTTTAGGGACATTTTTTTAATAATATATTTTTAAAAAATAATTAAAAAAATAAAATGTGTAAAAAACTATTTACAAAATTAAAATTTTGTAATTATATGTTTTATTTTAAAAAATACATTGTATTCACTTTTTTTTCAAAAAAATTGAATTCACTTAACTCAAATTCAATCTTATTTTAATTGAATGACACCTCTTATTTTCAAAAATAATTTTATTCTTTTTTATTTTTTTTATTAATTTTCAATTTATTTTATTTACTTATTTTAATATTGATTATTTCCATCAAATTTGCCATTAAATTAAAATCCTCATTCGTATTAGAAGAAATAATTCATTCTACCTCGTTTGTATTACACTGTATTTTTGTTATAACAAATTGGACTTCCAGATTTGTGTTCAATGTGGTAATTTTATTTTCTCGTACAGATTTAAAAAATTATTAATTAATATTGACTTTATAAAATATTTATTTTAATTTAATAAAATTTCTGTAATTAAATGTTTTATTTGAGCCACTTTTTTTTTTTTGTAATATCAGTGTAAATTGTTAATTAATGACTTTTTTTAATTTTATATATAGAAATAAACAATTTAAAATTTGGGCACAATGATAAGCCGTGGTCTTCACGTATGGAGCTTAAGCAATCTAAAGAAAAAGGCATACTATTCCAACATTTCTTTTAACTATTAAAGGCATACGATGTTTTAACAATATAATAAAAAAAAAATTCTAAGTTAATCAAACTTGATGATGAGGCATTGCAAGAGATTAGCAAGTAATATATCATATTTTAGTAAAAAGGAGGAAAACAATAATTGTTGGCAGGTTGTATGCAGCAATTAAGAAGAACTGAATAATTATGTATTGATTTTTTATTTCAATTTTGAATAAAACAATTTTTGATTGGAATTGAATCAATTGAGTTTCACTAGATCCGAATTTAATTTTTTAAAATTAAATGTGAAACCATTGATTTAAAACAATAAAACCATTGATTTGTTCGGTAATGTTTGCATTTTACGATTTTAGTTTTTAAAAGCTGAAACTTATTTTTAATTTTTTTGTTATTTATTTCCCTAAACCCCATTTCAATCTTGATGATGATGATGATGGTGATCCTCGTTGCCATTTAAAAAATCCAAGTTGAACTTTTTAATTTTAGTTCAATACATTATAAAATTTTAAAATTTGTCATAAAAAATTTATTTAATATACAAATTTAAATTATTAAACGCTTTTTTCAAGGCATAACTAAAAACTTGCGGCATTAAATTATCATATTAAATGTAAAACCTGCTTCTTTTGAGATATCAAAATCAATATATATATATATAAAATCATAAATATATAAGAATAAATCATGAAAAATGAAAAATGAAAATAAATCATTATAAGTAAGAAAAATTTCTGTCCAAAAAAAGAAATAAAAAAGTCAAGTTAAAGGTATAAACACGAATAAGAATATAATCTCAAACCACGGAAACTTCATTTTAAAGTTTTGAAGATTGCCGCAAAAGCATTTTTTTTCAATAATAAAAACGGAAACGGGATAAATGAAACAAATACGAACACTGCCGGTTATTTTGCTTTTTAGTTTTTAAAATCAAAGAAAGATAAAATAAGTTGACAGAAGCAAGAGACAAATTAAAAACAATATCTCTATTAATTAAAAAAAATAATATCTTTATTTTCCTAATTTTATTTTTTCTTTTTAAATTTAATCGGTTAATTCAATTTTAAGCAGTTTCAACTTTAATCTTATTAATTGATGAGTAGATACATCTTATTTTTTAATAATAAAAAATTTTAAATTGGATATTTCTTTTTTTAAATGTAAGCTAATATAACAGTAATACATAGAGGTGGCAAATGGGCGGATTGGACGGATTTTGATTGGATCATTAATGGATGGATTACTAATGGGTTGGGTCATAAATGGATCAAAAGATATGAATTATAAATGAGTCAATTTTAAATGGATTGGATTGATTTGGATCTACCCATGGGTTTAATATAAATTTGTATAAAATTTTTTATTAATTAATGAATCCGGTAATAATAAGATTCAATTAAAAATATAATATAAATAATGAGGTAAAATATAAAAAATAAAAATATGTCCAAATATTGAATATACAATTACAAATAGTAAAAATTAATCTAAAAAAATAAAAATAATATGGAATAATATATATAAAGTGTATTAATTGAAGGAAGCACAAGTGTCTAAATCAATTCCAATTCAACCCTTTTATGTCCAATTTTGTATCAAAACCACGTAAGAATTTCAACAATTTTGAAGAAGAGAAAAACCTTCACAACACCATAGCTTAAACAAGATGTCACTCAAAACTTTCTTCAAATTTCTCTAATTTTCTTGACGTCGGAGTTGCTCGCACCTCTCGACTGTTCGTCACTGCTTCTCCTACACCACTGCAAGTCAGTTATATTTATTTACATTATTGAAAATTATAGGATTAAATATTGATATTTATGATGCCATAAAAAAACAGGCGAAAAAGGATAAAGAGTTAGACTGTGAAAGAAGCAGCGGAAGCAGTTAAAGAAGGAGCAAGAGAAGCGAGAAGAACCAGTGAATGGTAAGCAGTTTAGTCCATCTCACTTAGCTAAATCCCATTAAGAAAATACAAAGCACGCTCATTACAGAATCCATCAATTCCATCATCCATTGAGAGCCACCCACAGACCATGATGACATGCAAGCACACGATATCACCACCATCATAAACTCGCCATACCCACAAAGAAAAGAACACAAAAATCCATACTTTAAAGAGGCAAAGAGAAAGGGCAGAGTAACAGAAAATTTGAACAAACAAACATGCACAATCCAACAACATTAAGAGCTAAAACAAAAGAAACCCAGAAGCAAAGATTATCAAAGACACTCACTTCTTTGTATTGAAAAGAGAATGTGTTTTTTCTCCTGGTAAAAGGAGTTGTCTCTGTTGGTTTGAGACAGAGGAGAGTGAAAGGACTATAGGATTGTTTTATGGGGCTGAGTGAGATGGACTAGAAGAGTGGCAGAATTAAGAAAACCCTAAAAAAAAGAGGAGAACGGCGGAGGATTCTCTTTGTGCTGCAAATTAAGAAAATCCTTAAAAAATTGAAGAAAATGATTTTAGACAAACTCATTGGGTAATGACCTAATGGGTTGAAAAATATAATGGATCAATTTTGGATTGACCAAATGGATATTGAGTTGGATTGAAAAATAAAATGGGTCAGTTTTGGGTTAACCAAGTGAGTATTCATTTAGATTGGGTTGGATTTGGATCAATTTTTTTTATGAATTTAGGTCGACTCATGAATTTTGGTCAATTTTGCCAAATCTAGTAATATATTTTCTTGAAAAGTTGTAAGTATTCTTAGAAATGTGAATTTTTACCTAAACTTGTTGCAATATATAAAGGAAAAATTTACAAATTGTAATTGTTATTTTATTATTAAGAATGGTTAATTTATTATTTTAATAAAAATATATTAGGTCCATCCAAAATAATTGTGTTCCAGTATTTTTTAAAAAAATTAATTATAAAATTTACAGGAAATGATAATAATTAATTATGCTATTATTATATATATTGATTGATAATTGAGTTACGCATAAACTATATGGCTGGTTATTTTCAGTTGATAGATTTTCTGAAAAGTATAAAACTAACACATGATTAGACTTTATTTTTGAAAAAATGATATGTCATTCATGTGCTAGAAAAATTCGATTCAAATTATAATAGTGATAATCAAAGTATATTAGTTGATCAATTCTTTTTTAGGTGCAATCGACTTATATATATATATATATATATATATATATATATATATATATATATATATATATATATATATATATATATATATATATATATATATATATTCAACTTAGTTTTATTTGAAACAAATTATTATAGCATTCAATTAAAATCGAATTAGTTGATTAAATCCAATTGAAATTAAATTTACATATTCAATTTCAATTAAAATAAGGTTGAATTTAAGTTTAATTTGGTTAATTAAATAGAGTTTATTCAGTTTTGGCAAAAGTAAATTCAGTCTATAAATATATAAAGTGAATCTAGTGTATATACTTTATACAATTTATTTAATTAGTTAAGTGAATTCGGTTTAGTTTTTAGGAAAAAAGTGAATTCAATATATTAAATTTGGGTAAAAATAAATTAAATGTAATTTAGTAAAGTAAATTCAGTATATAGATATATAGTAGATAACGTATTTCAACCAATAAAAGTTCAATTAATGAGTAAAACAAGATTATATCCAATTATATCCAAACTACAATTTGCTATGTTACTAGATTAAATTAATTCGTAATTGGTTCAGTTTTAATTAATTTCAATTATCCAAACTGAATTTATAAACTTAATTTCAATTGAATTTAATCGGACAATTCAATTTTATACAGTTTCTCTAAGGTAAATACACTCTATAATCATCTATTCATTATATTTTTTAAAAATAAATATGAAAAAATTATATTAAATTTGAAAAAAAATCAACTCAACTAGTAAAAAAATATAGTTACTCTCAAAAAGGAAAAAAAAGTAAATAGCAGTTGAAATTCAACTATTTTTTTTCTTACTTCCAACTCAATCATTAATAGCGGTTAAATAAAATTTCTGCCATATATTTTCAGTAAAATTAAATTGTGAATTCAGTGGAGTAAATCATTTTTTAATTGAAACTAAATTTGTATTCACTCTTACATATATTTAACAAGTTGAAAACTTCACTGCATCCAATTACTGGTGGGGAGTGTAAATTAGGGATGAGCATGGACCGGTATTAATAATTTTTTAAAATCAGTCCATTACTATTGGTTAACCATTATATCGGTTTTGATTTTTAACTCGATTTTTTAGATCGGTTTATCGGTTAACCATTAAAAAATTTTAATATATAAATTTAATAAATTATACAATTTATAATATTATTTTTAATAGTTAAAAAAGCTTTAAAAATGAAAAAATACTAATTAAATACAATATTCATTAAAATAATCAAAATAAAAATAAAATTTTTATAATTAATTATAAAAATTAAAAATATTCAATATAAAACTAACAACAGAACGTTAATTATACACACAATTTTAATGTTTATTTACTAAAAATATATATTTTACAAAATTATATATCATAATATTTAAAAATTGCACAAAAATTGAAAAATATAAGTGTAAAATTTAAAATATAATTCATAATATATATATATATATATATATTAGGTTTCTATTTTGGATCGGTTAACCACCGATTTTTAAAATAAAAATCATAAACCTAAAATTTCGATTTAATTAATTTAAAAATCGATTCGATTTCGAATCGATTTTTTGGTTAACCAAAATTTCGGTTGACCATCTAGTGTAAATCGTTAAGTGGCTTTACGTTTTTTAAATTCATTAAAAGATACTAGTGGATTTATCCTCTATAAACCAATGCATATTTTTTTGACAAATACCTCAACGAAATATATGATTTTTTTATATATTACACACTTAATTGAAAAGTCAAAACAAAGTATTTTGAATTGCTAATAATATTTCTCTTATTCGTTTTAATAAGAATTAATAAAATAAAATAATTAAAATAATGAAAATATATTTGTTCAAAAATTAAACCAGTGTCCAATGCATACGAATGCTAAAAAAAGAAAAAAAATTAAATAGATTATTTTTATTTTATTTGCTGCTTTTTTATGATTTTAAATCTAAAATTTTAAAGATTTAAATAAATAATTTAAAGGAAAAAAAACTTAAGAGTTAGAGGATTCAAAATATATAATTAAAAAATAAATTATTGCTACAACTTGAGCAGCATATTAAAAAAGAAATACATACCAAATTATAAATACTAAATATTAAATACTGTACAAACTCAACACCCAAATCAAAACTTAAAAAGAAGAACAAATTGAACCCAAATTATCCACATTTATATAAATGTGTAATTCAGAGACTAGTGCTTTTTTTTTAATACTGAAACCCAATTAAAAAAAAAAAAACTTTAGAATGTATTTTCCTATTTTGTTTTATTTTACCACAGCTAAGAAAAAGAGATGTAGATATGGTAACAAAATCAAATGCCAGCTAAACAGAAATTGATTTGTAAGTCAATACTCGTAAAAATTGCGGATGTTATGCTTTTTTTGATACAAATTAGCTAATGCAAAATCTTTTTGAGATTGTTACTTTTTCAATAAAGTTTTTATCTCAATATTTGTCTATAATTGTGTCTGTATTATTTAATTCAAATCAATTAAAATTCTTATGCTAGGGAGTTAAATTCATTTTCTTTTTCATTAACAGGTGTATAAATTAGCAATTAAAAGGAAAAGAGATAACAAAATTAAAGATTATATTTTCATTGTTATTTTGAATGCTAGATTTGAATTAAACTTAAACATCTATGTAGCTAAAATTTAATACGATATGCTGTTAAATGAACATTAGTATATTATAGAGTATTCGTGAGCTAATTTCATACATTGCATATTTGAATTCTTCGAGATTAAGAAAATTACTATTACATTCGTATGTAATTTACCAAAATTTTATAAAAACAAAGAATGGAATGTTTATTATAATAAATTTACAAATTTATTTATTTAAAGAATAATTATTGAGTGAATTATTGACCCAAAATGACATTTTTAGTTTTTATAAATTTAATAAAATTTTTATAAATAATAAAAAAAATTAAAATTTTTGAATACAGAGTACACTGGATAAAACTAAATAGAGGATATTCACATTTGGCCAAGTAACTGATGTGTACACATGATTAGACCTTATTTTTAAAAAGAAGAGGTATCATTCATGTGCTGGAAAAATTCAATTCATATTATAATAGTAATAATCAAAGTATATTAGTTGATCAATTCTTTTTTAGGTGCAATTGACTTTATATATATATATCAAGAAAATCAGCAAATAGTAACGGAAATTAGCAACCGAATTTGTTGAATTTTCGTTGCTAATAAAAATTAGCAACGAAAGGCGGTTGATATTTTTAGCAACGGAAATTATTTTCCGTTGCTATTTTTACCAACGGAATTAGAATTTCCGTTGCTATATTTAGCAACCGAAATCAGTTTCGGTTGCTAAATTCAGCCAAAATTATAAAAAAAATATTGCAACGGATTTTCGTCGCTATTCCGTCACTAAATTAAGGACGAATTTTTCAGTACTTTATCCTACAGCAATATACTTACTCAGCATTGCAAGATGCAGTTTTCATTCAATCCAGAAAACAAATATAAAGAAAAAATAAACTAATACAGAAATCACTTATTTATTTATTTATTTTACCTTTTTCCACTAAAATAGAGGACGTATACATCTTAAGGATCTATCAAGCCCCAGTACACTGAACTAGTTATATTTGTAGTTTTAGTTATGCACCCCATCTAATTGTACGTCTATGCAACATGGGAGATGAATATAAAAAGAAATAATAAATGATAAAATCCAACATGATTTTCTTGTAAACTCTGATAATAGGAAGAAAACGATATCCTCACAAAGTTCATATCAAATTGTATGTCACTTTCTATTACAAAGAAATTGAAATATGTAGATGAATCAGATGTCTGGGCTTAGTCATACCATTACTACTTAGTATGGTGGCAAACCACAAATGATATAATGGATCAATGGCTTCTTTTTGCTAAGTAAACAATAATGTGTTCAAAAGTATTGGTCCATTCACAGTGCTTCCTAAAAGAAGATATTTGGAGCCATTTAATCTAATTTGAACATCATGACAGAACAGCAGAGAGACAAAAAAAGTCACGGAGAAAAGTACTGCTATGGTATGGATAGAGATATAATAACCAATAGCAACTGTAAATATGTGCAAACCTGTTGAAAGCTAACACTGCTTCAAATGGAGTGATAACAGGGGCTAAAAACTCTAAACTGTCCAGGAGAGCAGTTTGGGCACAGGAAACATAGATGAAGACATCACACTATCGCAACAGGCTGCTCTTATAATCTAATTCCAAGAATTTAGCCAACAGACAACAGCAGATGAAGTGAGGCTTACCTCAGGAAAGTTAGCCAATTTAGCAGGGTTTGATCTTCCCATAACAAGAGTGTAAGCTTTTTTCCCAGCACCAGTGACAAGTTCTTTCATCTGATGAATCATGTTGAGATAACCAGCTGCACCAAATTAAGCGAAACCAGAGAAATGACTATCAATATTTTAACAAGTTATTTATCAGTGGCAAATCGATGAATATTCATATATAACAAACAGATAAAGGCTTCAAATACCCTTTAAAAATAATTATGCAATCCTGTTATTAATCAAACATGTTGTACATAAAAATTATCAACTATAAAGACTGCCACTTTGTGATTCCTACTTAGTGATTACAACATATAACTAGTTGTTT
This sequence comes from Excoecaria agallocha, assembly GCA_037975025.1. Classification (NCBI taxonomy): domain Eukaryota; kingdom Viridiplantae; phylum Streptophyta; class Magnoliopsida; order Malpighiales; family Euphorbiaceae; genus Excoecaria; species Excoecaria agallocha. Next base: position 63,001,579 of record CM075807.1, on the reverse strand, counting down.
CATGTTTTATTCCCTATCAATTGTTAGAAAAAATAGTTTTAAATAGCTTAAAGTAAGCATGCAAAAAAGTGCATACATATAATTTCAATTCAAAATTAACATCTTAAGGACATGTTGCACTATAAATGACCTAGTTAGAGGCCTTCTATACCTAAAAATATTGAGAACCGTAACAGTTTCAACAACATGCATGTGTATGGATTCATAGAATATGCTGTAGAATACTCACGGGCTAAGACATGTATGTCCATAATGTATGACACAATCAGTATCAATATGAGAAGCTCCAACTTCATCAACACAACAGCTACCATATGTTGCATCTGCCATTACAAACAGAGAAACCTCCTTGCTATCCCCATTTTTTCCAGCAACAGATTCTGTGAGTGAAAGTAGTTTGTCCCTCAAAGCAGTCACCACCTTGACTGAGTCCTTCAATAACTCATATGGGAACTAAGAATCAAGTATTATGAACTTAAGTAATCTCAGTAAACCTTAAATTCCACTTCTTTACATGAAGAGAATTGCACAAAGAGAGCATTTTGAACCAAAACTTAATAAAACAAAAATAAAAACAAGAAGTGATGAACTTTATAGTTAACTAAGCATTAGTATGGGAATTTACAAATTAAAAAAAAAAGCTTTCATGCTCCTCCCTGTTCTCAGATTACATGACAAGAGATTAGACAGATTTTGCACACAGTTCACCATAAAATCAGGTATTTAAACCGAAGACATAATTTACCAAACAAATAATAAATACAAGAAAAGGAACAATCAAAATAAACTAGAAACACAATCAAAATATGATTTATGAATTTCTTAAATTATAACATGTGTAACTTAGTTTGCATCCATGGAACCACGTGTGTATCTCACTCTCATCTAACAAATTCATAAATCATATTTTGCCAATATTAAGATGAGCAATTCATGTTGTTTTGCAGAAACTTATTTACTATGAAGTTCAGCTAATTACAAATCTAATATGACAGCGACTAAACCATTTCAATTGACATAGATATTGTTAAGATTAATTACTTGACTTGCATCCACATCAAAGAATAAATGATTGTGGACCAAATAAATGCTGCAATATTTATTAACAGATTTCAAGCCATCTAATAAATTTCTTGAAGATATCCAGCAGATTTCAAGCCATAAATTGAAAAGGAAAAGAAATGGTAAGCAAAGATTCATCTTTAAAGCAATAATTCAAACAAGCATATATGAAAAAAAATAAAAATAAAAATTAATAACCCCAATTAATTGGATGGTGTCAACTTTGGGATTACTTCTTATTTTGGTACGCTGTCCACTTCTGCTTTTTTTCTCTTTAATACAGATGTTAATAACTAGTTTAAATAGGTAGGAAGGACATTTCAATAGCTTAAGTATTTGCTAGATTTAACATCTTCTTTGACTGGCTGTAGGAATTTTCCCTAAAGATGCTACTAACTATGATTTTAAGGTGGATACAAGGAAGCTTTTTTTTTTTTTTATAAGCTGAAAGTTATTATTGATAGAGCAATTAACAGTCCATGACAATCAAGCCCAGGATTGAAGGGCACAAATACTGTCAACAAACAAAAACTAGACAAAATTCCCCAAAACAGAGTGCTAATTCGAGGACCCCACTAGAACAAAACAATAACAAAAAAAAAAACTCAAAAGCGTCACATGCAGATCCCTACATCTGATCTATCGAGATGAGATCAATACCAAAAGCTGAGTTCTTTGTCTGCCTACAAAAAGGCAAAGAAAATACCAAACAGTCGACAAGTATGGGCAATAGAAACGAAGAAAAGTCACCAGGCAAAAGCTAGCAGCAACAGAAGGAACAAGCACCGCCAAAACTGAAGAAGAACCGCAACTACTAACAGGGTTCAGCTACAGAGCCTCCTCAGTATTCACCGTGGAAAGGAGAAGAGCCACAACCAATGAGCAGAGCAATCTCCACCGGTACATTAGAACATAGTTTCGTAATTCCAGCAGGCAAAAACACAATCATCAGACACAAATAAGAGGTGCAATCACTGAGTATTTGAAATCAAAAATTAAAGAGAGGAAGGAAGACTCACAATATGAACATCTTGAAACCTAGAGAGAGCAAACCTCTTGAGCAGCTCACAATCAATTTCACCATTTCATAACCATACGACATGAAATTATTTCAAGAAAGTCAATAAATAACAAATTAAGATCAATAAATTAACCTAAATTATTTCAAAGAACAAAAACCCAAAACATAAAGAGATTAAATTTAGCCTCTTACCAAAAATGAAGATGGTGAGAATGAACAAAATGGAGAGAATGAAGAAGAGCAATTTTGTTGGTCCCTATGCTCGCCGGAACTTGACCGGAGCTTCGCCGGCGTGGGACCAAAATCATCTGGAGGTAGCTGGCGTTGAGAGGAGACCCACGGAGGTCGTCACGCGCTCCAAAGCATCACCGTTCGATCGGGATCTACTCAAGAACCACCAATGTTCCTCTCGTTTCTCGATTTGTCCATCGCCGGCGGTTGGGGACGATCAGGGAGTACCGGAGTCTGCGCTTCGCCCCAAAGGATGGGGACCAAGCCAAACCGCCCCGGTGACGTGAGGCTAGACGCCGGCGGTGAGAAAGGAGTGGTAGTTGGTGGCGCGCGCTCGGGTTGCCGGCGTAGCAGCCAGTTGGCTCTCCTCCTCCATCTCGCCTCCCTCCTCCGTTCTCCCTTCTTTTCTTCTTTTTTTTTTTGCTTATGATTGTGAGTCTGGAAAATTCCCATGACTGCCCACTATCATAATAATAGTTAATATTATTATTATTATTATTATTAGCAATTTCTAAAATTACACCATATTTAAAATTATTATTTTTAAAGGCCTCCAAATTATAATTTAACCTATCTTTTTTTTAGAATTTCAGAGAATAAGAAAAAGATAAAATTAATGTTGAAATTTCTATTATTAAAAAAATTATGCTCGTATTAAATAATTCATGTTGAATAATTATCATAATTTTTAGGAAGGCTATTGAGCACTTATAACTTATAGTTATGAATAATTATTCATGTTTGAGTCATTTTGAAATACAGTTTAAGAGCAAATTTAATGTCCACTGAACACTGAATTAATTACTAGCTCTGCTCCTAATCAAAAACCACATCATTGACATTGCATTTAAACTAATTTATAACAAAAAAACATATATTTCTCCACTTTTAAACTAATTTAACAATATCTAAACTAAATCTAGTTAAAGAAAAACCAATTTTGCGAACTTCTTAAAATACATTCTGCGATGATGTAAGCAAAAAAAAAATCTCTCTAATATATTGATAATTTGATATTCATAATTTACAATTTGCTGATCTCTTGCTTTGGCGAGCATTGTCAACTTGTTTCCCCATTCAAGTAAAAAATAATATTAATTTAATTAGCAGCAAAGAAATATATCATAGCTTAATTTTTATTTTATATTTCTAACAAACATTAAAAATACTTAAATGCCCCTCATTTAAATTCCGTTGCTATTTTAGCAACTGAAAATAAATTCGATTGCTATTTAGCAATGAAATTTATTTTCGGTTGCTAAATAGCAACGAAAATATATTTCAGTTGCTAAATAGCAACAAAATTTATTTTCGGTTGCTAAAATAGCAACTGAATTATATTTTCATTGCTAAATAGCAACCGAAACTTAATTCGGTTGCTATTTTTCATTGAAAATGAAAATTAGCAACGAAATTTTATTTCGGTAGCAATTTAGCAACGAAAATATAATTTTGTTGCTATTTTAACAACCGAATAATCCTCCGTTGCTAAAATAGCAACGGAAATAAAATTTCGTTGCTAAATTAGCACCGAAAATCATATTCCGTTGCTATATTTTGTTCCAATTTTTTTTCGCCACCTATTGGCGCCTTAATTAGCAATGGAATATTGATTCCGTTACTAATTTTCGTTGCTAAATTTTGGTGCCAAAATTTTCCTCAACTTTTAACAACGGAAGATAACCAAAATTTTTTTCGTTGCTAAATCTACAAAGTTTAACCAACTTTAGCAACGAAAATTATTTTTTATTGCTAAATAGCAACGGAATTGGATTTTCGTTGCTAATTTAGCAACGAAATCATTTCCGTTGCTATTTCTAAATTTTCTTGTAGTGATATATTTAACTCAATTTTATTTGGAATAAATTATTATAGCATGCAATTAAAATCAAATTAGTTGATTAAATCCAATTGAAATTAAGTTTACAAATTCAATTTCAATTAAAATAAGATTGAATTTAAGTTTAATTTGGATAATTGAATAGAGTTCATTAAGTTTGGGCAAAAGTGAATTTAGTGTATAAATATATAAAGTGAATCCAGCGTATACAATTTATTTAAATAATAAAGTGAATTCAAATTATTTTTTAGGTAAAAATGAATTCAATGTATTAAATTTGGATAAAAATAAATTGAATGTAATTTAGCAAAGTAAATATAGTATACAGATATAGATATATGGTAGAAAATGTTTTTCAACCAATAAAAGTTTAATTAATGAGTAAAACTTAAAAAGTTTTGTCATTTTCAAGAAAAAGTTGAGGAGTGCAAGAACAATAAAAGTAGGATATTTGAAATTATTATAAGTCAACTCTAAGCCATTTTAGCTTCAAGCCACAAAAGACCTTTATTCAATGTTATTAAAACCAGATCGACCTGTTAAACCAGTTAAATCGCAAACTGGTAGGTCAGTCGGATGGTTCAATTACAAAAAACTGAATTGGTAAAAAATCGATTTGAATCGAAAAAATCGGGTTGGACCGAAAAACCAAATAAAACTGAATTTTTTGCTAAAAAATATAAAAAATCATATATTTTTTTTATATTTTCACCCACGTACATACCCACACACACACACACACACACACACACATATATATATATATATTAAATTTTTATTATTTATTTATTTGAAAAAAAATATTATTTTAAATTCTAAATATGTCATTTAATAATTTAATATACTTATTATCTATTTGGATCATTGTAATAGTATATTAAATTATTAAGTAATATCTTTAGAATTTAAAATACTAATTTTTTCCAAATAAATAAATAGTGAAAGATTAAAATACACACACACACACACACACACACTATATATATATATATATATATTAAATTTTCATTATTTATTTATTTCAAAAATTAATATTTTAAATTCTAAAAATGTCACTTAATAATTTAATATACTTATTATATATTTGGATTTATTGTAATTAAATATAATTATATTCATATATGCAAAGTTAATATTTTTTGTGTTTACTTCATTAATACTCTATCTAACAATGAAATTATTTTCATGATATGATTGTATTTTTTATGTTTCTAACATATGATATTAAAAAATCAATAATTAATCATTTGTAATAATAAAATTAAAAATATATTTTGTAATTTATTATTAGGATATTTGTGACGTATATTTAATATTTGATGAATATTTTTTGTTAATTTTTATGCAATAGTATTTAAAAAATTATAATAATTATAATATTTTAAAAATAGAAAAAAATCCGGTTGAACCCAGTTGAACCTATCGAACCATAAATTTCCAGCCTTGCCGGTTCTTTATCCGATCCGATTTTAATAACATTGCCTTTATTGTTCAATTGAGTATACTTTTATTCACTATGGTTTATTCAATTAAACATACTTTATTCAATTGATTATTCTTGTTCAATTATGTATAAAGCTAAGATTTTCCGAGAGAGAGGTGATCGAAAACTATCCTGGTATTGTAGTGTTGTTCGGTTCTATTGCTTTTGGATTCGATCGTCTAAGAGGCGGTTAAATTGCTCGGTAGTTAGGGTAATGGTGTAGTTAGGATTTTAGGGTAGGGCTGGTTAGTAGGGTTCCCGAGCAGGAGGCTGCGAAGCCCGAGATAGATTGGTGTTTTGCGGGGGTACATAGAGGTTGAGGTTGAGCTTGGGCGATGATGGCTAATGGTGCGGCAATGAGGAATTGTGCAGTCTAAGGGGTAATGCTGGGAGTGATATTTGGGATTACCATGGCTGGGAAAGCAGAGGTGGTGTCGTTGAGTTGAGGGAGAAACTATTGTGTTCTCAGCGGGGTGGGGTTGGATGTTTGATTTTCCTATTGGGAAGTGTTTAGGTTGAGGTCTGGGGAAATGTCCATGTTTCACGCTCACCACACCAAATGATGATAGGTCAAATGAGCAGCAAATTCTTTGCGATCACCTGCAAAAAGTAAACAAGGACCGGTGGATTTCCGACAAGAAAGTCTCCGATGGTCAAGTCAGAATTTCTGTGTAAAAGAGTAGGAATTTTTAGCAAAAAATTAAGTAATCCTTTCATACCTGTTATTCAGTTTTTTATAGGAAGAATCAACACGTTTGTAGGAGATAATGAAAGGAGTTTTCCGTTATTTTCGGCCACTAATTCATTTTCGGCGATTCTTGAGGAAAACATGGGTTAGTGATAACTGTCTGTACATTGTGGTGAAACTATTTTTAGAACACGTTCTTAACCAAACTGTTGCCTAGTCAGAGAGCCCGGACAACTCTAACCTTTGGTCGGTTTACGAGGGTCCTCACTGAGTTATATGCCCGAGTAATACTGAAGAGTTGAACCGATCTCTGAGTTCGGTTGTGATCTAATAATAATAATAATAATAATAATAATAATAATAATAAAACTTTATATTTACTAAAGTAATTATTATGATTTTATTTTATTTTTTTAAATTAAAATAAAATTAAATTTGAGTTGGATTTGGATAGTTTGTTAATTCTAGAAGAAGATTAATCTGTTTATCCATCAAGGCATATCGTGCAAGTTTTCTATTAGAATATTAATCAACCCGGTTCGATCGGAAAGCATGCATTGATTTCCATTAATTAACGATTTTTTTTCTTTGCAGAAAGAGCCTATGAGATTTTAATATCACAAATTATTCGTGATGTCATCTATGATCCCAAATTTGGATAAATACATGACGTTTGCTTAAGGTTTTTCCAACCAAATTCGTGAAGTTTATCATGTTCAATTCCATAAAAATTTCAATTTCAACTTCAACCCATCAACAATAAAAAAATATTAAGAAAAAATCAAATAAATAATTTACATTTAATTTTAAAAAAAAAACCTATTGAACTCCTACACTTGAAGTCGAACTCTCATTTATGGTCTAACTTATTTATTATCCAATTTAATTATAACTGTTTTTACAATAATTTATTTTAAATTATATTTATTTCGATAAAATTCAACTTATTTATGATATATAAAATTTTAATAAATTATATTTTAATCTATCTTGATTCTACCTGATCTGTTTGACACGTACATATCACATCATGCTGAGAAAAATTGGAGTTGATCCAAGACGATGAAGTGGTTATAGAATCGGGAAAGCAGAAAACAACTAGAATTACGAGAAAATGGAAGGAAGTAAGGAATGTGAAAGGAGGAAGCTTGCACTAAATAATAATAATAATAATAATGGACCGCGTAGAATAATAATAATAAGGGAAAAGATGTATGGCTCAAATTAAAGAGAGATAATAAAAAAATTTGGTTAATTAGAAAATAATTGTTCATAACAAGGCAATTCAATCAAATGTTTCAAGATTTGTTTATCTTTCTAGATCAAACAAGAAAAGGGTTCTTTTTATATTTTTTGAATTTAAATATTTTAAATATTTATTCTGATTTAAAAAAAATTATTAGAATAATATAGCAATTATTTATAAGTTTGTTCACTTTAATCTCTTTTTAATTGTAATAAAAATAATAAGGATGCTTATTAATTAATAAGTGTATGCAATGTATTACATTTTAATTAATAAGAAGGTTTATTAATTAATAAGTGTATACAATACATAATAATGTATACAGTAATGTAATGGCCTGAATGCTGGATTAGCCGTGAATAAATAGTATTTTTCGACAGTAAATAGTAAATCCAAGTTGAATAGTACATCCGGAGGTGAAAAATATTTTATTGAACCATCGAAAAATATGGATCACGGGTATATTAAAAATTTGAAGTGAAGTTGAGATCAAATAACTCTCCAAAAGTCAAAAATACGAAAAACGATGCGAATCGATTTTAGATTAACTAGTTTGATCAAAGTTTGACCGAGCCATTAAAATTAGCAAATGAAGCCTAAAAATTACAAATATGCATAAAATAATGTGTAGATTATTTTAGCTGAAAAAAGTAAATTTTTCTGTAATACCTGTATTTTTGAATCGAACAGATTTAATCGAACCGAATCAAAAACAGACTCCTATTGGGCTGAAATTTTGTGTACAACCTATTTTTTTATATAATAAGAATGATAGAATCAATTCTGAAGTGGTTTTGAGTTGGAAAGTGAAAAAAATTAATTAGAATCATTTATTAGGTAATTAATGGACTTTGGTTTAATTGGATCAAGCCCATGATTTCGCCCAAGCCCACTTATGTGAGGTATAAAAAGAAGAAAAATATGAGATTTTCCAGCCATTCATGCCAACTTCTTCTTCCTCTCCCTAACCGAGCCACCATAACCAAAGTTTCACAATTTTCTTCAAATTTTTCTTCATTTTCTCTCTTGATTAAAGCACTAAAAATAATCTTCAACCTCTCTAGTTGCTTGATTCATCCTCAAACCATTGATTAGAGGAAGATTAACAAGGAAAATCAAGTGATGAAGGCTTATGTGTCAATTAAAGGTAAAATAAATTGTTGGTTTTAATTTTGTTTAAGGGTGCCTACAAGGGTTTTTAGGTGCCTAGAGTCTATTTTTGAGGTCAAAATGAACTTAAACTATTGAAATTTTGATATTTTTGTTGAAGAAAATTTCGGCCCCTTAAGGAAGGTTTTTGTCAAGAATGATTTTTTTTTTGTTCAAGGCTTGAAAAAGGAAGTTTAAGGACAGTTAAGCATGGAAAATAGGTAAGTGACTATGAAATCTTTTAATTTCCCCTAAATTGTATGAATTTTCTTTTATGTAAGTTAAAGAAAAATTACTAAAATGTATGTATATTGAAATTAGCCTTAGAATAATGAAATTGGACCTTAATTATTCTTAAATGTAAGCTTAATTTAATTGGAATAATTTTTCATAGAGCAATTCTTGTGGTGGCCGAATTTTATCCCTAAGAGAAATAATGGGTACTTTAAGTATTTTTGATGAATTAAGCCTTTAATTGATAATAGACATGAAATAAATTGTCCATAAATATTTATGGAACTTATAGGAATTATTTGAATATTTTTGAAATAATTAATGGATTATGTAACTAATGAAAATAGTTTTGTGAATTAATGCATGAGATGAGTAAATAATATACCTATGAATTTTTATAGAATTTTTAGAATTTATTTGAATATTTTTGAATAAATATTTAAATAAGTACAAAATAAATGTATTGAAATATTGAGTTATAATTCATAATTTAAGTTCAAAATAATGAATTATATTGATATAATTCATAAATTATCCAAAATTAGTTAAAAGAGTGATCGAATAATTTATTGAAATAAAAAAACCAAAAAAGTATAGTGTGTATAATAATCGTATTGAATTATTCATTTCTCCACTTTAGCCAGTTATTGTTTCGGTACTTTTTATACATTTTGTGAATTATATCATTATAATTCACCAATTTTTAGCAATCTATGAATTATATTTTAATAATTCAATATTTTGACTTTACGTTTCATTTTACCTTTTTGAATTTTAACATTTTTCTTACTTTTTCTGTCCAGAATTGCGATCTTTCGGAATATGCAATACTTTTATATGATTTGTAAATTATTTTATAATAATGCACCATTTTATTATCGATTTATGAAAACTACTCCAGTTTTCCAGAAAATTTTTCCACAGAAAACAGAAAATAGAGATCATGTTTATTTTCGTCAGTTTTCTAAAATAGAAAACAGAAAATGAATTTTTCAGTTTTTCAAAATAAAGAAGAAATTGAAAAACTAATAAAAGATGTTTTCCAAATTTTCTAAATAATATTAATACACACACACATATATATATATGTACATACACATACATATATATGTACATACATACATATACATATACATGCATATGTAAATTTTTTTATGTGCATACATACATAAGCATATGCATATGCATGTACATGTATATGTATATGTAGTACATGCATACATACGTACATATATATATGTATATATATGTATATATATGTATATACATACATACACATACATATGCATATGTATATGTACACATACATATGTATATGTATGTATATATATGTGCATATATATACATACATATGCATATACAAATATATATATATACATATATGCATGCATGCATGTATGTATCTATATACATATATATACATATAAATATGTATTTATGCATATACATATACATATACATATGCACATACACACACATACATGTTCATATACATGTATCTGTATGTGCTTATATGTGCATACATGCATGCATGTATGTATCTACATATATACATATACGTATAAATATGTATTTATGCATATACATATACATATACATATATACATATGCACATACACACACATACATGTTCATATACATATATCTATATGTGCTTACATGTGCATACATACATATGTATATATATGTATACATATATATACATATGGATATGTATATATATATATACACATACATGTACATATATATGTATTCATAAATACATGTGTATGTATGTGCATATATTTACACACATATATATATATATATATATATATACACACACATACATACACACATACATATATAAATATACGTATGTATGTATGTACGCATACATATATATATAATATCTATATGTATGTATATATATATACATATGTGTGTATACACATACACAAATAAATATTTCAGTTTTTCATTTGTTGATAAATAAATTCGTTTTCTAAATTTTTTATAAAAAATAAATATTTTAATTTTTTAAGAAAATAAAAAATAAAAAATAAAAAATTATTTTCTGTAAGTAAATGTACTTTAAGTATAAATTGAAATTGTAAAAATCCCAATCACGTGGCTAGGGTTAGGGATGTTTCTCCTCCACTTGTCCCCTACAGTTCAATTCAATTCTATCCCCTTCCAATGATTTTTACTGAGCAAAAGAGCCCCAAGGTCCCATCTTTAATTCTTTATTTAAAAACTTCCCTATTCCACACATGGCAGTGGCAATTTCGTGATTCAATCAAAACCCAATGTCATGTTTCCTTCTTCCTCTTACTTCCTCTGTCCCATCGACAAATCCATCCTTTAAAATCACGCGCCCACAGCTCACGAATGGCAGCGCTCTCTCTAACTCAGCTTAGAGAGAGAATCTGAAAATTTCATTGAGTTCTGGTCTTAGAGAGAGAAAGGGATGTTGAAGGCACCCTTTAATGCAACCGACCAAATCCAAGCCCTGGCTGCCCAATGCAGATTCTTTGGTCATCCCCATAGCCGGCCCCATTTCATAACTCGCCGTCGAAACGCTGCCGTTTTCTGTTCCCCTGTCGCTAAGAGTTCTTCTTTTGCTTCTCTTCATTCTGTTGTTTCCGATGGTGGGACCGGTGTGGTTGAATCTGGGAGTCAAAGCTTGGGCAATCACCTCCGCTTAGGGAGCTTGACGGAGGATGGTTTTTCTTATAAGGAGAAATTTATTGTTCGGAGCTATGAGGTTGGGATTAATAAAACTGCCACTGTTGAGACTATTGCTAATTTCTTACAGGTACACGTCTCTTTTTCATTCTGTATATTTGGTTTTTTCCTTCTTTCCTTTTTTTTCCCCTGTTGTGAAATTACATAAATTTAACGTTGCTTTTGATTTGGTACATAATGAGATTGCACGTTGACTTATATTAGCTTTAGGATTCAGCATTTATTGTGTTCTTTCGATTGAATTGTGGAATTTGTGGGCAAATTTTGAGATATTTGGCCTCTGGGTATATTTGCTTCTGCTATTTTGTGTGTGTATGTGTATAAACGATCAGACTGGGACTTCAAGTCCTTACAGGCCCATTAGCAATAAGCTTTATGTATCTTGTTGATACAAATAAGTGAAATTTGATAATTATGAGCGTTTTGTTATGAATTTTATGTTCTTGGGTTTGCTTAACCGTCCCTTTGTTTTGAAATTGTTATTTTCTATGCTTTTCCGCTGTAATTTGTTCATTTATAGGATTTTGCACCCGTGATCAATCTGTCCCTTGCTTTGCTTTTCTGCAAATTCACCTATTCTGCTCCCAAAGAAGGATCCTTCCATTTTCTCTCTCATGCTATAAGACTGGACTGCATATGCAAATTTTGCACAAATAAGCAAACGGGGAACTTTCCATTTTCACTTCCATGTTATAAGATCGGATCTCATGTTACTTTGTTTCTGTATCTAGGTGGCTTTATTTCTGCTACTAAAATTATCGTGTTAGGTCTAATTGATTGCGATTAAAAGATCTTTTTTTTTTTGCCTAATTTTCTTTTATAATACTCTCCAGGAGGTTGGCTGCAATCATGCTCAGAGTGTTGGATTTTCAACTGATGGATTTGCTACAACCCACACCATGAGAAAGTTGCATCTCATATGGGTAACTGCTCGAATGCACATTGAAATATATAAATACCCTGCCTGGTGAGTTTTATTCTCACTCATTAATGATGTTAATTATATTTTCCCTTAGTGCTTAATCTATGGACTTGTGGAGCAGGAGTGATGTAGTCGAAGTAGAAACATGGTGCCAAAGTGAAGGAAGAATTGGAACTAGACGTGATTGGATTATTAAGGACTATGACACTGGGCAAGTTATAGGGAGAGCTACAAGGTGCAATTCCAATCTTCTCTTTTCCCTCTTGTATTTGTATAATAGAAGATGGAAAATTACCATTTTTTTTATACAATTTCATTAAATAAGACTCTTTCATATGCATGTGTGCTTGTGTTATTCGATGACAAGGAGATGAGACTCATTTATTTTGTAAGCCATTCCTCTTTGTTTTTCCCTGTACGATATACTGTGCATCTAAAAATCCAGCAATACATGCCCCCAGAGTAATCAAAGTTTAGCTGTTAAAACCTTATCATTTTTTTTTTGGGAGAATGTAAAGTTTTTCCTACTTTTATATATTTTGTTTCAGTAAGTGGGTGATGATGAACCAAGACACTAGGCGGCTTCAGAAAGTCACTGATGATGTTCGAGATGAGTACTTAGTTTTTTGCCCTCGAGAACTCAGGTGAAATTTCATTTCTTGGTCTCTGGTTCGACCCGGCTTTCTTGGTTAGTTATAATTGGCAAATAGAAGGCTGCTGTTTTACTCCATTATTTACCATGCTCAGCCCATGAGCGACACTAGCACCCTAGTACCCGAGAATATTAGCATGATATATATATATATATATCATTGACTCCCTGGGAAGGCATGAAAGAAAGTATATCTGTTATTCCTGAGCATTTAGGAACCAGGAATCGGACATGTAACATAAAGTAACGATTCAAATTCACATGAAAAGTGGAAGCTTGCTTTGTTTTCAAATGAATGGTGGCTGCTAGCCTTCTGGTGTGTAAGATCCACTTATCATCGTAACTCTGATATCTTAGCCTTAAAATCAAGCTTCAATTTGCCCACTAATTTTTTCTTCGTTTTGCTGACTTCACCATTCGCAATTTGATATTATTCTTGTTTATTTTCAACTGAAAAGAAAAAGGAAAAGAATTTGTGAAATATAATCCTCAGAGAGTTGTGAAGAATGGATTCACAACTAATGTGAAGCTTGTTCTTTGCTTTAAGAATTTTATTTTGCATGGCTTTTGTCTGATTTAGAATATAATGTATGCGCAAGATGATAGGTTGCAATAATATTTTTGTGAACTCCCGTTTGTCATCTTCCTTTTATTGTTCATGTCATTTGTTAAGTTGGAGAGTAAGGTGATGAATTACCTAAAGCGTATGTTTAAAATATAGATTGTGACAGCCATATCTGTTATTAATGGCATTTACAGATTAGCATTTCCTGAAGAAAATAATCGCAGCTTGAAGAAGATTTCGAAGCTGGAAGACCCTGCTCAATATTCCAAACTAGGACTTGTGGTAATTCTCCTCATTTTTACCATCCTTACCCCAGTATGGAGATTGATCTCAACCCTTATAATGGTACCTTATAATATCTGCAGCCTAGAAGAGCAGATCTAGACATGAATCAACATGTCAATAATGTGACCTATATCGGATGGGTTCTCGAGGTAGGTAACTGAAGGTATTCTTGGGTTCTATCCATCCTTACTTTGATATTTACAATCTCACATCTCTCTTAATGACAGAGCATACCTCAAGAAATCATTGATACCCATGAACTGCAAACTATCACCTTGGATTACAGAAGGGAATGCCAACACGATGACATAGTCGATTCGCTCACGAGCGTAGAACCTATTGAGGATACAGAAGCCGTTTCAGAGCTCCAAGGGACAAATGGCTCTGCTCGTGCAGCTTCTGGTGACCACGACAACCGCAGCTTTTTACATCTACTCAGATTATCAAGCGATGGCCATGAAATAAACCGTGGCTTCACTGAGTGGAGAAAGAAACCCACCAGATGAATGGGTAATGTAGATTATATACGTTATGAAGAGAATTTTCTGAATTCTTTTTGTTTTTGTTTTTCTTCTTCTCGTGCTCAAGAGGAATGTTGTTATAATTTTGTTATGTTAGGTTAGGATCTGAGAAAACATTGTTTGGTTTGAGAGAATAATGCAGTTTATGATTGTTATACCAACCTCACCAACACAGTGAATCCATTGTTGGACTTTGTTCTTCTTTCTTCAGATTCTTGGTAGTTCAACAACTCAAAAGACTTATGCCAAGCCTGCTCAATATCTTAAACTCGGTTGCTCAAACCTACTGTGAGGATAAAACTAATGATCAGTCCCAATTGTCTGTTAAGCTTTAATAATTCCTACTTTTTCCCAGCAATTCCTTTTTTCTTTTTATATTATTATTTAGCCGATTATAACAATGATGGGAAAGTAATAATTATTACACATTTGCCAGCCCAAGTGCTCGAGTATAGTAATAAATAAATAGATAAATGGTGTATATTTCATTTGGATGTACAGTAATATATTTTTCGAAGCAAATTTGATAAATATAACACAGCAGAACCAGAGGCGAATAGATACTCCTTAGTTACTATACATAGTTGCATTCATAGAAATATGTAATGAATTATAAGGCGAGCAGTCCCTGTTTAGCATAAAGATAATGGACCACCAGTCCACCACTTCTTTAACAAACTTGGTGTGGAGTGCATAGTTTTCATTTTTCACACGGGTGCACAGCCCCACCATTGTGTTCTTTGCGGTGTTCTTTGCCTTTTTATTTTTAAAGAAATTATGCTTTCATTAAACAAAATTAGCTAACAAACCTTAATACAAAACGTAAAGCCTAATAAAAAGCCCGAAACTCTAAGTAAGATACGTACAAAACGTAAAACCAAATAAAAAACTCGAAACTCTAAGCAAGATATGAACAACTAAATTCATTGACCTTTTAAAAAGGAACATGAACTAATACAGTCAGCCACTAATTGGCTCAAATCAGATTCAAGATTAACACCAGGATGAGAACTTAAGCATCAAATTCAATAAGAACTTTATCCAAAACTTGATGAGACTTAGTCCAACTGAGAACTTTACGAAATGTAAGATATTCAGTGAAGGAAGGACTGGAAACACTAAGTAGAGGAACACTACCTGCAGCAACAAAGGAACCCTTATCTTCTATTTCTCCCTGCAGCTCCATCTCAGGAAGCTTCAATCCGATCTGATTTTTAGGAGACTTATAGCCTCAAAACTGATCCTACAAGGGGTTACCACGTTCGTCTTTTCCCTTAAAAAAATTCAGGTAGTGTTGAATTGGCCAGAAATGCTTGATAACGTTAGAATCCTCCGGTCTTTTTACCGGGGTAGCTCAAACCAAGAGGAAGAGCTTGAATTACTTTGTTAGCAGAATCAAACATAGCTATACTTGTTGGGAATAAGTCAATTGAAATCACTAAAGATCAAATCAAATATTAAAGTTAAGATATTTTATATTTAAATTTGAGTTTGATTTTATTGTTTCATGTTCATATTTTTAGAAATATTTTGGATTATATTTGTTAGAAGTTCTAATATAAATATGTAAGTTTTATGAAAAAATAAAATGAGGGAATGAGAAAAAGTTTATGAGTTCTAAAGTTCTATATTTCTACATTTCTCTCTCACATAAATACATAAAAAAAAACCAACAATACTATTAACTCGTCTTCAAGTTTTCTTTTTCCATTATCTATACTCTTCAAAAATCTATAATTAATTTGTATCTAGCTTTTCTTGCCTCCTTTTCTCTTATTTTCAACAAATCTATTCACTCATAAATTCTAATAATGAAACGAAAATCTAGAGAGAGAGCATAACGCTCCCGACCGAGTCGGTTGTGAAACCCAATTAGGGAGCATTATATTTTGTGGTCAAGGGCACATATAACCTCTTCCACTTAACAATGCATCTAAAACCTATGCATTCCACTCAAACGAAAAAACTGCAAAAATTTTCACCAACCTCCTCATTTAATTTTAACACTTTTAAGATTGACTCACTAAACTGCAACGCTATCAAACTCCAACATAGGTATCTTCCATATTTGTGTTCTCAAGCATCAAAGTCGTTAAAAAGAAAAATAACGTTACGTCATTAAGCCTCATCTTTTGACATCATATAATGAATTTCAATCTCATCTACCAGCATACTTTCTAAAATTTCATTTTATACCATGATGATTAACAATAAACAAATTACAACATCTAATTTGATCGTCATAAATGCTCACAGCAATTCAACACCGAAATAATTACATACAATGGAAGTGAGGTTATTCAACTTCTCAAGTTCAATTTGCAGCTGTATAAGCTGCACCAATGAAAATCCAATTTCAATTTAAGAAAAACGTATATTCCCATTATCCATAAACAAAATTGAACTTGCAGCATATCCAGAAAGATTCCTTCTAAATTTAATTAACATCATCACAAGATCTAAATATCAAAAACTCACTTCACCTTATATAACTTTGAAGACTTTGTCTGCCTCATCTATTAATCCATTTCTGCGAAGCCCAACTATAATTGTATAATACGCTTGAATATCTGGCCGCATCTTTTCACTACAAAGTCTATAATATAACTCCTTCATATCTTTAAATCTTCTAGCTCTACACATTCCATCTATTAGGATATCATAGACAGAACAATTAGGTTTCAACTGCTTCATCTAATAGGTCTAATGCCACATCAATATACCCATGTTTACAAAATCCACCTAGCAAAACTGAGTAAGATACTATATTTGGAGAATAGCTAATAGCACACAACTTCTTGAAAAGCTCCAAGGCTGCCCAAGGGGTCTCTTTGCGGCATAAGACATATAGGAGAGAATTATATGCATAGACGTTAGGAAATAAACCTTTATGAAGCATTTCATTGAGAAGCATTTTGGCCTCATCCACCATGTTGATCTCACAATACCCATTGATCAAGATGCTATATGTAATTACATCAGGATTACAATCCTTGCTTACGACAGAATCAAATAATCGTCTAGCTCGATGTATTTGTCTCTTCAAACAATATCCATTAATCAATGATTTGTAGGTGACAATACTGGGCCCTAGACCCCTCTGAATCATTTTTCCCACTACGCATTCAGCCGTCTCTGTCATCCCTTCCTTGCAAAGTTGATCAACCAGTATACCGAAGGTGAAGATATTTGGTGTTACATTCCCATTCGACATATCATTTAGTAGCTTCGAAGCTTCCTTCCACTGGCCCAAATCACACAAAGCCCGGATTAAAGAATTGTGAGTGAAGACATCAGGCAAAATTCCTTGACTCTTTACGTTTTCGAAGAGCTGTAATGCTTCAAAAATCCGGCCATGTTTGCAAAGGCTATCGATGATGGTGCTATACGTTACAACGTCCAGCTGACAACCTCTCGCAGCCATTCTTTCAAGCATTCCAATTGCCGCATTGATCTTTCCAGTTTTACATAAACCATTGACAATCACATTATAAGTATGCACGTTAGGTTGATATCCTCTGGCCTCTATCACATTAAAATGATCAACAGCTTCACCGATTTTACCCTCACTACATAACCCGTTAATCAACGTAGTAAAGATTTCAATGTCAGGAAAATTTTTCCCAAAACAGAGAATCCCAAATGCAAATGGTGCAAATGGCATAAACAATGAATAACAATATTAGAATTATAAATATCAAGAGGAATTCCAATAGATTCCATCTGTTTCCACAAAGCAATGACAGTCCTAAAACGTTTCTTTCTAACAAGCGCGGATAGTAATTTATTGAATTCAACTAAAGAAGGCGGAGGATTCACGGAAAAAATCCGATTCAAGAGAGGAAATAAATCATAAAACCTATATCCAGGCTTACCTCCCAATTTTTTACAGCCAGAAGTATGAATATGGAGATGAGAATTCGATCCAACCTGATAAATTGGAGAATTTGTAAGGAACTGAGCAGAAGAAGCAGCCACTAAAAGGCGTTTCTTGCACCTCGTTAGCAATATCATTATTAAAGACATCCAAATTATGTGTAATGAGGTTTCTTTTACTTGGTTCACGGAAGAGCCGAAGACAAACAGTGTGAACATGAAACCCTAGAATGAGGGTGGGACAATAAATAAGGACTTAGCTAGGAGTTAAAAAAAAAAAATCTAATATTTTGGTTAATTAAAAATCGATTTAAACTTGAATTAATTTGATATTAACAAAATTGAATGTATAATATTGTGTTTTTATTTTTCAAAATGGAAAGTTAGTTACTAATTAATTTATGTATATTTTAGATGTTATATTTTGATTTTGAAACTTGAGTTTTTCAATATTTTATATGAATATCATGATGTATAATATAAAAAATATTATATAAATATTTCCATCCCCTGTTGTGAAATTACAAAAATTTAATGTTGCTTATGATTTGGTACATAATGAGATTGCATGTTGACTTGTATTAGCTATAGGATTCAGCATTTATTGTTTTTTTTTCGATCGAATTGTGGAATTTGTGGGCAAATTTTGAGATCTTTGGCCTCTGGGTATATTTGCTTCTGCTATTTTATGTGCGGGTATATGTATATATATATATATATATATATATAAACAATCCGAATGAGACTTCAAGTCCTTACAGGCCCATTAGCAATGAGCTTTATGTATCTTGTTGATACAAAGAAGTGAAATTTGATAATTATGAGCGTTTTGTTATGAATTTGATGCTCTTGGGTTTGCTTAACCGTCCCTTTGTTTTGAAATTGTTATTTTCTATGTTTTTCCGCTGGAATTTGTTCATTTATAGGATTTTGCACCCGTGATCAATCTGTCCCTTGCTTTGCTTTTCTTTTCTGCAAATTCACCTATTCTGCTACTAAAGAAGGATCCTTCCATTTTCTCTCTCATGCTATAAGACTGGACTGCATATGCAAATTTTGCACAAATAAGCAAACGGGGAACTTTCCGTTTTCACTTCCATGTTATAAGACCCGATCTCATGTTACTTTGTTTCTGTATCTAGGTGGCTTTATTTCTGCTACTAAAAGTATCGTGTTATGTCCAATTGATTGCGATTAAAAGATTTTTTTTTTTTTGCCCATTTTTCTTTTATAATACTCTCCAGGAGGTTGGCTGCAATCATGCTCAGAGTGTTGGATTTTCAACTGATGGATTTGCTACAACCCACACCATGAGAAAGTTGCATCTCATATGGGTAACTGCTCGAATGCACATTGAAATATATAAATTCCCTGCCTGGTGAGTTTTATTCTCGCTCATTAATGATGTTAATTATATTTTCCTTTAGTGCTTAATCTATGGACTTGTGGAGCAGGAGTGATGCAGTCGAAGTAGGAACATGGTGCCAAAGTGAAGGAAGAATTGGAACTAGACGTGATTGGATTATTAAGGGCTATGCCACTGGGCAAGTTATAGGGAGAGCTACAAGGTGCAATTCCAATCTTCTCTTTTCCCTCTTGTATTTGTATAATAGAAGATGGAAAATTACCATTTTTATACAATTTCATTAAATAAGAGTCTTTCATATGCATGTGTGCTTATGTTATTCGATGACAAGGAGATGAGACTCATTTATTTTGTAAGCCATTCCTCTTTGTTTTTCCATATACGATATACTGTGCATCTAAAAATCCATTAATACATGCCCCCCGAGGAATCAAAGTTTAGCTGTTAAAACCTTATAATTTTTTTTGGAAGAATGTAAAGCTTTTCCTACTTTTATATATTTTGTTTCAGAATTACCTGAAATTGTGTTTTGTTGTATGATTTCAGCAAGTGGGTGATGATGAACCAAGACACTAGGCTGCTTTAGAAAGTCCCTGATGATATTCGAGATGAGTACTTAGTTTTTTGCCCTCGAGAACTCAGATGAAATTTCATTTCTTGGTCTCTGGTTCGACCTGGCTTTCTCGGTTAGTTATAATTGGCATATAGAAGGCTTCTGCTTTACTCCATTATTTACCATGCTCAGCCCTATAAGAGACACTCGCACCCTAGTACCCGAGAATATATATATATATATCATTGACTCCTGGGAAGGCATGAAAGAAAGTAGATCTGTTATTCCTGAGCATTTTGGAATCATGAATTGGACATGTAACATAAAGTAACGATTCAAATTCACATGAAAAGTGGAAGCTTGCTTTGTTTTCAAATGAATGGCGGCTGATGCTAGCCTTATGGTGCATAAGATCCACTTATTATCGTAGCTCTCATATTTTAAGCCTTAAAATCAAGCTTCAATTTCCCACTCATTTTTTCTTCATTTTGCTGATTTAACCATTTGCAATTTGATAATATTCTTGTTTATTTTCAACTAAAAAGAAAAAGGAAAAGAATTTGTGAAATATAATCCTTAGAGAGTTGTGAAGAAAGGATGCACAACTAATGTGAAGCTTGTTCTTTGCTTTAAGAATTTTATTTTGCATGGCTTTTGTCTGATTTAGAATATAATTTTTGCGCAAGATGATAGGTTGCAATAATATTTTTGTGAACTCCCGTTTGTCATCTTCCTTTTATTGTTCATGTCATTTGTTAAGTTGGAGAGTAAGGTGATGACTTACCTAAAACTTATGTTTAAAATATAGATTGTGACAGCCATATCTGTTATTAATGGCATTTACAGATTAGCATTTCCTGAAGAAAATAATCGCAGCTTGAAGAAGATCTTGAAGCTGGAAGATCCTGCTCAATATTCCAAACTAGGACTTGTGGTAATTCTCCTCATTTTTACCATCCTTACCCCAGTATGGAGATTGATCTCGACCCTTATAATGGTACCTTATAATATCTGCTGCCTAGAAGAGCAGATCTAAACATGAATCAACATGTCAATAATGTGACCTATATCGGATGGGTTCTCGAGGTAGGTAACTGAAGGTATTCTTGGGTTCTATCCATCCTTACTTTGATATTTACAATCTCACATCTCTCTTAATGACAGAGAATACCTCAAGAAATTATTATTACCCATGAATTGCAAACTATCACCTTGGATTACAGAAGGGAATGCCAACATGATGACATAGTCGATTCCCTCACGAGCGTAGAACCTATTGAGGATACAGAAGCTGTTTCAGAGCTCCAAGGGACAAATGGCTCTGCTCGTTCAGCTTCTGGTTGTCAATATCCACGACTGCAAATTGGCTCTAATACCACTTTAGAACAACAAGGAAATTCCACCAAAGTTCTCAATGTTGCTTATGCGGCACAAGGAAAACATAGAGCCCGAACCATGACCAATATTCAATGTTACAGCTATAAGGTATATAGGCATTTTGCAAGCCAATGCTCTCAGAAATTTTGCAACTACTTCAAAATTAAAGGACACATAATATCTGAATGCAGGAAGCGTCCACAAAATTGTAATCCTCAAGCTTTTCACACTTCCACTACCAGACCGGTGACTAAACCTACAGCCGCAACTGATTCTCTTCAACCAGTAGTAGCAGTTTCGTCTCTTACCTAGTAGAATGTTCAACAAATGGTTATATCAGCTCTTTCTGCCCTTGGCGTAACTAGTAAAAATACATCTCTTTCTAATCTTTGGCTTCTTGATTCGGTTGCTTCGAACCATATGACACCATCATCTGATAATTTGCTTAATGTAAGAAAATATATGCAAATTGAGACAACTAGTGGGGATCATATTCCCATCATTGCCACTGGTACTATTACTTCCTCTTCATGCTTAAAATATACTTTTGTTGCTCTTGGACTATCAATAAATTTGATTTCAATTGGACAAATTGTTGAGAATAATTGCAAAGTAATTTTCTCTCCTTTTGGTTGTATTGTGCAGGAACTGGAGTCAGGGAAGACAGTAGCGGAGGGACCTAAATGGTGCAGACTTTTTCCTCTTCGGCCTACTAAATCAGTCAAGCCTCTGAATGTGTTTTCTTTATTTTCCCACTCTATTTCATCTGATGTCCAGTCATGGCATGTTAAACTAGGACATCCAAATGATATAACTCTCTTATCTATGTTAAAGTCTAGTATGTTAGGCAATAAAATTTCATCTCTTTCTGTCAACATTGATTGTTCCAGTTGCAAAATGGCCAAAAGTAAAACTCTTCCTTTCCCTTCTCGTGAAACAAAATCTTCTCACTGTTTTGATTTAATTCATAGTGATGTTTGGTGGATTTCACCAGTTATATCTCATGCTCAATATAAATTTTTTATGACTTTTATTGACAATCACAACCATTTTACTTGGATCTATTTCTTGCGATGCAAATCTGAAGTCTTTGATGCTTTTCAAAAATTCTTGGCTTTAGTTGAAAATCAAATTTCCAAAAGCATCAAAATTTTACGTTCTGATTCAGGTGGGGAATACATGTCTTAAAAATTTCAAGAATTTCTTCAACAAAAAGGAATTGTTTCCCAAAGAAGTTGTCTTTATACACCCCAGCAAAATGGCATCATTGAGAGAAAAAAACCGTCACCTACTTGATGTCGTTTGATCTTTACTCGAATCTGCTATACCACCACAGGTTTGGGTTGAAGCCTTGACTACTACTTTATATTTGATAAATCATACTCCTAAAATGGTTCTTAACAGTCAAACATCATATTTTCTCCTTCATCACCAACACCTTGACTATACACATCTCTATCCTTTTGGATGTGTAAGCTTTATTTTGCTACCTCCTCATGAACACACAAAACTTTCCCCTCAATCAATCCGATGTGCATTCCTTGGATATGCACCACACCAAAAAGGTTATATGTGTTTTGATTCCATCACTCAAAGAATTCAAATTTCTCGTAATGTCATTTTTTTTTACCAACAGTATTTCTTTCCTTCTTACGGTGCCACTCAACCTATTCCTTGTCAGTTTTTTCTTCCTGCTTTTGAGGATCATTTAAATCCTAATAACAATACTCAATCTGCTTCTATCATACGTTTTCAACCTGGAATTATATATACAAGGCAAAACAGTAATGAGGTTCAAACATGAGGCATTTCCCATGAGTCATTAGGCCAACCACCAATAGGTCCTCCACAGTGATCTCTAGCTCCAGTCCCTGGTCCTATGCCACCCTAACTTCGAAGATCAACTCGCACAATACAGCCTCCCAAAAGGTATGGATATTCTCCTGAAAGATTTGGTTCTCACACATCTTTAGTTGCCACACTGTCATCTATTACTATTCCAAGATCTTACTCAAAAGTTATGAAGACTGATTGCTAGCAGCAAGCAATTCAAGAGGAAATTGATGCTATGCAGCAAAATGAAACATGGGAACTTGTATCTTGTCCACCTTCAATCACTCCAATTGGTTGCAAATGGGTGTTCTCTGTCAAATTGAAATCTAATGGGTCATTTGAAAGATGCAAGGCCAGACTTGTGGTGTTGGGAAATCGACAGGAATATGGGATTGGTTACGAGGATACTTTTGCACCAGTTGCTAAGATGACCACTGTCCATACAATTTTGGCTATTGTAGCTTCTCAACATGGGATATCAACCAGATGGATGTCAAAAATGCATTCCTCCATGGTGATCTTAAAGAACAGATTTATATGAACCTCTACCTGGTTTAACAACAGCATCTACTGATGTTTGTCTTTTGAAGCATTCTTTATATGGCTTAAACAAGCTCCTTGTGCTTGGTTTGAAAAATTTCGCCAGACACTTCTTCATCTCTCTTTTATGCAAAGCAAGTATGATCCTTTCCTGTTTTTGCAAAAGACTTCAGCTGGTATTACTCTTTTACTTGTTTATGTAGATGATATTGTAATCACTGTAACTGATCTGGATAGAATTGCACAACTCAAAGCTTCTCTTCATACTTATTTTCATATGAAAAATCTCGAAAGCCTTTTCTATTTTTTGAGACTGGAAATTCACAAAAGCAGCAAAGGAATTTTTCTTAATCAACACAAGTACCTTAATGACATCATTCAGCTAGCTGGTTTACACAACTCAACTCCAACTAATACACCAATGGGAGCTAATGTCAAATACCGTAAAGATGAAGGTGACCTCTTACCAGATCTTACATTATACAGATGTCTCGTTGGAAGTTTAGTTTACTTGACTATTACTAGGCCAGATATCTCCTTCGTAGTCAACTTGGTTAGTTAGTTTATAGCTTCACCTTTACATTTACATTTGGCAGCTGTCCACAAAATTATTCGATATCTTTATGGCACATCTAACGGTGATCTTTTTTTTATCTGACACATCACTCCTCCTTACAGCATACAGCGATACCGACTGGGCTGGTTGTCCTAATACGCGACGTTTCACTACTGGCTGGTGTGTCTACTTAGGCGACTCCTTGATTTCTTAGAAATGTAAGAAACAAGAATGGGTTTCCACATCTTTCACTGAAGTAGAATACCGTGCAATGTCTACAACATGTTCTGAAATTTCTTGGCTACGTGGCTTACTTTCTGGAATTGGTTTCCCTCAATCTACTCCAATTGCTTTACATACTGATAACACTAGTGCTATTCAAATGGTGGCAAATCCAGCCTACCATGAATGTACGAAGCACATTGAGGTTGACTACCACTCCATTAGGGAAGCATTCGACAATGGAATTGTTACGCTTCCTCACATATCTATTGACCAACAACTAGCAGACATATTTACAAAACCTCTCACTCTTGCCCGACATCAATTTTTTGTAACCAAATTGATGCTGCTTGACTCATCTGCATCAATTTGAGGGGGGATGTCAATATCCATGATCGTACAAGAATCACAAAGTAAAATGCACCGGCATGCAAGGGACACAGAGGGAAAGACAAGGGCACGCAAGGGAGAGCGGGGCATAGCGTGCGGGGGTGCAAGGGAGAGAGGGACAGGCACGGGCGCGCAAGGGAAAGAGGAGCATAGCGCGCATGCGTGGGCAGAGGGACTGGATTGATTCAACGGTCCCTTTAATAATATTAGCTGTCAAGATTATGTAACTGTCATTTTATTGCTGTAAATATTTTTCCTTGTTTTAAGAATAGATTCAGCTGTTATTAAGGATATGATTTGTTGTAACTGAAGGATTTGATTAGATGTGACAATTCTATTTAATGGAGGGGATTGCTCAGAGTTTTGGGCAAGAAACTGTTGGGGTACAATCCAAGTCCCACATCCCACATTAAAAAATTAAGGGAGAAACACCTTGAATATAAGTGTGTCCACCTAACTCCATTAGTATGAGGCCTTTTGGGAGGAACCCAAAAACAAATCCATGCGGGCTTGGTCCAAAGCGGACAATATCATACTAATGTGGAGTTGAGGGGATGTTTGTCGGTCACAACAAGCGGTATCAGAGCCTGGTTCGGAGATGGAGCCAACAGTGGACTGCATTGTGTGGGAGGGTCTTCGGTTTGTTCTTGCGATTGGAGATTCGTGTTCAGTGTCTTGTGTCGAAAGTCTTCTTGGTATTGTGGTGGCCAGGTGGTGTGTCCCGTTGGTTGAGAACGGCGATGCAAGATGATTTGACGGATCAAATGGATTATCGCTCGAGGAGAGGACATAAGATGTGGGAGGCCCTTGGTACGTCCTCACAATTGGAGATTCGTGTTTGGAGCCTTGTATCGAAAGTCTTTCTGGTATTGTGGTGGCCAGGCGGCATGTCCCGTTGATTGAAAACGGCGGTGCAAGATGATTCGACGAATTAGTGGATTATCGTTGGAGGAGAGGCCACGTGTTGTGTGGTCCTTGGTTTGAGGGGAGGATTATTGGGGTACAATCCAAATCCCATATCCCACATTGGAAAATTAAGGGAGAAACACTTTGAATATAAGTGTGTCCACTTAACTTCATTAGTATGAGGCCTTTTGGGAGGAATCCAAAAACAAATCCGTGCTGGCTTGGCCCAAAGTGGACAATATCGTACTAATGTGGAGTTGAGGGGACGTTTGGCAGTCACAACAGAAACTTTTACACAAAAGTTCTGTTTTGTTACTGGTGACCACGACAACCTGAACTTTTTACATCTACTCAGATTATCAAGCGATGGCCATGAAATAAACCGTGGCCGCATTGAGTGGAGAAAGAAACCCACCAAATGAATAATGGTTAATGTAGATTATATACATTATGAAGAGAATTTTTTGAATTCTTTTGTTTTTGTTTTTCTTCTCCTCATACTCAAGAGGAATGTTAGGATCTGAGAAAACATTGTTTGGTTTGAGTCTTTGAGAGAATAATGCAGTTTATGATTGTTATACCAACCTTAACAACACAATGAATCCATTGTTGGACTTTGTTCTTCTTTCTTCAGATTCTTGGTAGTTCAACAACTCAAAAGACTTATTCCAAGCCTGCTCAATATCTTAAACTCAGTTGCCCAAGCCTACTGTGAGGATAAAACTAACTAATCAGTCCCAATTGTCTGTTAAGCTTTAATAATTCCTACTTTTTCCCAGCAATTCCTTTTTTCTTTTAATATTATTATTTTGCCGATTATAACAACGAGGGGAAAGTAATAATTATTACACATGTGCCAACCCAAATGCTCGAGTATAGTAATAAATAAATAGATAAATGGAGTATATTTCATTTGGATGTACAGTAATATTTTTTTCAATGCAATTTTGATAAATATAACAATTTTTTTTTCTATTTAGATAAATATTCATAAAAAAAATCCAATAAATTGTGAGTTTAAAACGCCATGTTACAGCAGAACCAGAGGTGAATAGATACTCCTTGACATTCATAGAAATATGTAATGAACTATAAGTTGAGTAGTCCCTGTTTAGCATAAAGATAATAGACAACCACTTCTTTTAAAAACTTGGTGTGGAGGGCATAGTTTTCATTTTTCACACGGGTGCATAGCCACGTCATTGTGCTCTTTGCCGTGTACTTTGCCTTTTTTTTAAAAAAAAAAAAAGAAATTATGCTTTCATTAAACAAAATTAGCTAACAAACCTTAATACAAATCGAAATAAATAATGATCAGTCCCAATTGTCTGTTAAGTTTTAATAATTCCTACTTTTTCCCAGCAATTCCTTTTTTTCTTTTTATATTATTATTTTGCCGATTATAACAATGAGGGGAAAGTAATAATTATTACACATGTGTCACCCCAAATGTTCGGGTATAGTAATAAATAAATAGATAAATGGAGTATATTTCATTTGGATATACAGTAATATATTTTTCCATCCAAATTTGATAAAATATAACACAGGAGAACCAGAGGCGAATAGATACTCCTTAGTTACTATACATAGTTGCATTCATTAAAATATTTAATGAATTATAAGTAGAGCAGTCCCTGTTCAGCATAAAGATAATGGACCACCAGTCCACCACTTCTTTAACAAACTTGGTATGGACTGCATAGTTTTAATTTTTCACACGGGTGCACAGCCCCACCATTGTGTTCTTTGCGGTGTACTTTGCCTTTTTTCTTAAAAGAAATTATGCTTTCATTAAACAAAATTAGCTAACAAACCTTAATACAAAACGTAAAGCCAAATAAAAAACCCGAAACTCTTAAGTAGATATGTACAAAAAGTAAAACCAAAGTAAAAAACTTTGAACTCTAAGATATGAACAACTAAATTCAATGACCTTTTAAAAAGGAACTCGAACTGCTACAGTCAGCCACTAACTGGCTCAAATCATATTCAAGATTAGCACCAGGATGAGAACCTACGCATCAAATTCAATAAGAACTTTATCCAAAACTTGATGGGACTTAATCCAACTGAGAACTTTACGAAATGTAAGATATTCAATGAAGGAAGGACTGGAAACACTAAGTAAAGGAGCACTACCTGCAGCAACAAAGGAACCCTTATCTTCTATTTCTCCCTGCAGCTCCATCTCAGGAAGCTTCAATCCGATCTGATTTTTAGGAGAGACTTATAGCCTCAAAGCTGATCCTACATGGGTTATCGCGTTCATCTTTTCCCTTAAAAAACTTCAGGTAGTGTTGAATGAGCCAAAAGTGCTTAATAACGGTAGAATCCTCCCACGTAAATCGCACACATATTGGTCTTTTTACCGGGATAGCTCAAATCAAGAGGAAGAGCTTGAATTACTTGTTAGCAGAATCAAACATCAAACTCATGTTTACAGTTAACAACCTCATATAGGTCATTAAGCCTCATCTTTTGACATCAGATAATGAATTTCAATCTCATCTACCAGCATACTTTCTAAAATTTCATTTTATACCATGATGATTAACTTCGTTCGTAATTCTTCCAATTATTATTTAACATTTTTATATTATTATAATTTTTATTTGTCATCCAAATTCGCTACTACCCAAACTATCTGAGAATGATAACGAAACTAAATTGCAAACTTGTTTTTCAGAGCCCATTGACACATTATCACTACAAAAAACTGTCAATCAGCAACGAAAAATTCCGTCACTAAATAGCAAAACCAGTACATAATTTATTTGCGACGGAATTTGAAATCAGTGGCTAATTTAGAAACAGAAAATCAGCCGCTAAAAAGAATATTCCGTCGCTAATTGATTTTTAAAATTAGTTTCTCCAAAAATAATAATAATTAATAGCGACGGAAGAATTCATCGCTAAATTCGCAGCAAATAATTATTGTATTAACAATGTAGTTGTCGCTAATAACTCCGTCTCTAAATGTTAGTGATGAATTTTAGTCGCTAATGTTGTCGCTAATTATTTTTAAAATTCTTATTTTTTAAATATTAGCGACAGTTTTGTCGCTATTCCGTCGCTAAATTATAGCATAATTTAACTTTTTTGTATTTATTTATTTTCATTCTGTATAATCAACAAATTATTTTATGA
This sequence comes from Excoecaria agallocha, assembly GCA_037975025.1. Lineage (NCBI taxonomy): Eukaryota > Viridiplantae > Streptophyta > Magnoliopsida > Malpighiales > Euphorbiaceae > Excoecaria > Excoecaria agallocha. Next base: position 62,972,184 of record CM075807.1, on the reverse strand, counting down.
TGTACAGAATCTTCATTTAAATTATTTTTTTTATATAAGCAAATCATAATTTAATTTATATAAATAAAACTTATACAATACTATTAATTTAAAAATTATAATATCACATGTACATTACAACCAAAAATATCTGGGCCATTATTTTCCAATAATGAGAGTAAAGTGCTCCATCCATTAAAAATGGATTGTATATGTAAATTCTTTGAAACTAAATGGCTTGAAGGAAAGAAGAAACGATTGTATCTCGTAATAATCAGAGTGGTAACCTTTAGATAACTAAACAAATATTCAATATGTAAATGCCGAATACAAATGGTAAATTAAATCTATAAATTTCTATTGGTAGAAATAGAAACGACATAGCTCATATGGATTCCTCTTCTGAAGTAGCATCTACAGTGTAGTTCCTTGCCCCCCCACATGATATATCAGCAGAAATCAATGGCTTATTCATTGTGCAGATCCTAGAAGCATGAGGAAACTATCTAAATCACCTTCGAAGGTAATTACAACCGGAACTCCTGATGTGTCGAATTGTAGAAATTCTTCATCGCTAATGTCATTGCAGGTATCAAACCAAGCTGAATTGTTTTGCCAATTGGCCAAGTCAAATATGCTAACAGATAGTGCTAACACGTAGTCCACAATTAGGGAAAAGGTAAGCTTCAACAACTCATAAAATAATACCAAAATCAATTTACATAAATAGATAGATAAATTACATTTGCAATTACATCATGGAAAAGATTAATAATAATTTCCAACTTGAACATAGCATACCAAATAGCTGTGGAGCTATGAAGTTCCTTTCTCTATTGAGCTATGAATAGTTATATATTTAAATATAAATATATTTGAGTGTAAATTTTGCTCATTTACGAGTCTATTTAATGCAAACTTAAATTAATTGAACAAATAAACTTAAACTTAGCTAATAAACATTAAATTAATGCCATTAATCATATGTGCTATTGCTGTTCAGTTGTACTTTGCCTATTTGTATAACATAACATGGCTCCACCGTCATATCATTTTCTGCTAAAATTAAGAGACATTGTAAGGAAAATGTTTCTAATTTTACAAGCAAGAATGAGCTACTTGGAGGTTGAAAACAGGATCAGTATCTTATTGTTTACTTCTCCAAAAATAATCCAAATTAACACGAGCACTATTAGCAAATCTAAATTGAATCAACAGAAACTTCAATCACATAAACATAAACAAATGCATTAAATTAGAGGAAAAAAAACAACTTACAGATAACATAAAATGGACAGCCAACGCATAAATTTCAAAGCAAAGAACAAGAATTATATGAACCTGAGCAGTGAAAATAAGCATCCATGACTATGTAAGAGATTCGTGGGTTTAATATGATAATTAATTTGAAATGTTAATTTTATGAAGGCGTCATTTAATATAAAGTCAAGATCTAGAGCAGATTTGCAGACCTATATATATATATATATATATATATATATATATATATATATATATATATATATATATATATATATATATATATATATATATATATATCTTAGCATCGAATCCATTAAATTAACATATAATACCTTACAATTATTGGCATTAAAATCAGGAACACAAAAAAAAAGTAACCATTAAGTTTCAAAGCAATTACACCTAATTAAAATAAAAAAATAGAAAAAAGGCAGAAAATATAAGATAATGTAAAATCAACTGATTGCAGTTTATGATATCTAAACACTATGCAATCTATGATGAAAACAACATGATCACAAGAAAAGGTACAACGAAAACTCCAATCCATAATGTTCATCATTTTTCAATAACATCTAATTGCACGGGAAAAGCTTATATAATTGCAGACTAATGCAATCGGTAAAGAGAGAGGGATTTCCAAAGGGTCAAATCATCTCCTACTGTATTCTCTACCATCGACTACAAAAACAACATAATCCATTCAAAAGACACAGCAAACCTTCAAGAAATATATTAGAGAGAAGGAAACGACATAAAATTGAAATTGATAAGTGAATTGTTGGCTAGCAACCTAAATCAAACTCATCTCTGCTAAAGAGTATAAATATAAACAACAATCAAAAGACAAAAAGCAAAGAATCGAACCAATTTCTGTTTTGTCTTATCTTCATTTTTCTCTGTAACTCCTTCATTTGATTGTGGTTGGATGTAATCGTCATCTTTGTCAACATCATCATCATCATTTGGGGCGACATCTTTAAAATATTTGTAGGGCAAAAAACGACAGCAAAAATAGCAAAAGACAGATTAGATATTGATTGAAGCAAAAGGGGAAAAATATTATTGCTCTTTCAGGCAAATAAAAATTGAAAAACATAGGGAAAATGAGAACCACGAACCAACAGTAACGCTAGAAACAGAGGCTTACCAAGAAAAAGAAAGCCACTTTTTGCCGTCCTCACCAGAAAGCCATCAAAAGACCATAGATTAAGTATCCAAATTTCTTCTCCATTCTTCCAACAAAAAACTTTTGAGTTTACAAATCCCTAACCTTCCTTCAAAATTATCTGTGAAAAAGCCAAATTAAAACTGAAATGAAAGTAAATGGAAAAATTGTAAAGGTAAGAAGAAGAAAACGTGCAGGAATTATGGTCTTTGATTCAATTTAGGAAAGAAGGAGAAGAAACCCAAAAAAAAAAAGAGAAGATGGGAAGAAGGAAATGGCAGAAAGTGTAGCGAGCGAGGGGAGAGAAAGTTGCCTTTAATATCTAGGGTTAGTATTTTGAAAATACTAAAATATCCGTCCCAATTTTGATCATTCTTCCTTTATATTCAAGATGGTTTAGTAAATATATATAATTAAAATTTTTAATAATTTAATCTTTGAACGAAAATTTAACAAAATAAAAATAAATTATAAAATTTTTAATTATTATTTTATATGAGATAATAAATTTTATATTATTATTATACAAATATTTATTTTTATTAATCTTCATAATGTAATTATATAATAATTGTAAATATTTATTTTTATATACCGATAGAATTTGCACAACATATGAAAATAAGACAAATTTTCATTCAAATGTTCATAAAATAATAAATTATATATATAATATAATACGACAACAAGCATAAAAAATAAAATTTAAAAAATATCTTAATTAATGAAAGTATTAAAAAATATTTATTAAATTTGGATTAGAATTTTTTTTAATTATATAATTTCGACATTAAGTTGAATTTTATTGAAATTAGTAAAAGCATTAAATTTTGATATAATTTAATGTGTAAAACAAAACTATTAAACATAATTAGTAAGCATAAACATGTATTTATATTGAAAATTAAAACTTTTTAGAAAAATTTAATTGAAAATTAATATAATATTTTATATTTTAGCGATGGATATTTATTTTATTTATCTGTGGGGATGATTCCGACAAATTCTAAATCTCAAATCCTCTAGACAAATTATAATATAAAAGCTATTTTTTATTTTATTTGCAACTCCATAATTTCGTCGCTACTATTTTTTTATTGGAATATAATGCTATTTGCAACAGACAAATTTTTGTCGCTAAACCGTCACAATAAAGGCACGATATTTTCCATCCAAAAGTAGGGACTAAACATTTCGTCGCTAGATTTTATCCAACTAATTTTATGAATAAAATATTAAAAAAATTAGCGACAGTGCTATTGTCACTAATTCCATTGCATTTTTCGCCAATAATTAGCAACTGTTGTGCTCCATCTTTTAAGGACTACTTTCAATGCTATGGATTGTGATCCATCTTTAAGGGTCATCCCTTGCTAAACATCACTTTCAATATTTTAGAATTACAATGCATTATTGCAAAGCGGTGTCCTATCAATGGCATGCCAAGTTATCCTATGTCTATAATTCTAAGACTATACTTATACGGCCTTAAAACAATTATTAACTAGGCATACTTAGATAATCATAATTTTTTTATTACAATTTCTTTATCATATTTCCATAAGCTCATCATTTCTTAATTTATGCATATATAAGTATTTGAAATTATCAACATAAGCACTCACACATAAATATTCATGTTTATAAGCATACAAGTTCTCGACTATCCATTCTTTTATTGGGCAGACTATAATTTTTTCTATTTTATTAGCATAGAGGGAGCTAAACTATGGCTTTCGCATTCACAAATAAGAACCAGTGGTGTTGGAACCATGAAAATACTTCATTAAGAATAAACAAATGAGAACATAAACTTTGATTGACATAAATGCTCACAACAATTCAATCTTCAATAATTACATACAATGGAAGTGAGGTCATTGATAAACGGCATTAGAAGATACTGATACAAAGATTAATTAACATCATCACAAGATCATTTGTAAATATGAAAATCTCACTTCATCTTTTAACTTTTGAGATCCTTCTCTAGTTTTTTCAGCATGAGATCATCATTAATTACCAAGGCCACTATAGTGTTATCTACAGTTACCCACCATTTCATCAATAAGTTCTGTTGCCCCTAACAGTTTCTTGTTCCGAAGAAATCCCTACATAATCACATTATAAGAGATGTTATTTGCTGGGCAGCCATCGTCTTACATTTTCTAAAGACTCACTACAAAAAAAATTGCAGAATAGTGATGAAATTTAGCTAGAAAAAGAAAAATCGTTGCTAAATCACTAATATAGTGACATACTTGCGACGAATAATGAACTTCGTTGCAAATATTGGTGTGGATGGGCAAGAACATATATTTTGTAACAATTTAGCTAGAATATTGAGATTTTGTCGCTAATTTGGGTGCTAAAATTTTGGCATAAAAGTTAGTGAGAACTTGGCGAGGACAACAGTCAAGCAAACATATTAATTTAGCGAGAAATAAAAAGTCATCGCCAATTAGCGAGGATAATTGTCCTTGCAAATTTAGCAAGAACATGAGTACTCGCTAATGTCTTATTCATGTGGAATGTGAAGTAATTAGCGAGCACATTAATTCTCGCTAATTTAGTTACGACTAAGGTTCTAGCTAATTAGCAAGAAAAAATATCCTCACTAATGCTTGGTTAGGTTGGATGTTACATTGAACTAATTAGCGAGAGAATCTATCCTTGCTAAATCCTTATTCATGTGCCTTGTGAAGTAATTAGCGAGGAAACTAATTCTCGCTAATTTAGCTACAAAAAAGGTTCTAACTAATTAGTGAGAAATATTGTCATCGTTAATGCTTGGTTAGGTTGACATGTTACATGTGAACTAAATAGCGAGAACTTTTGGCCTCGCTAATTTAGCGAGAACACCTATCCTAGCTAACTTCCTTATTCATGTGCTAATGTGAAGTAATTAGCGAAAAAAGTTTTCCTCGCTAATGGTTGGTTAGGTTGGCATGTTATATGTGAACTAAATAGAGAGAACTTTTAGCCTCTCTAATTTAACGAGAACACCTATCATCGATAATTCCTTATTCATGTGCCATGTGAAGTAATATTAGTGAGGAAGCTAATTCTCGCTAATTTAGCTATGACAAAGGTTCTAGCTAATTAGCGAGAAAAATTTTCCTCGCTAATATTTGATTAGGTTGGCATGTTACATGTAAACTTAGTAGCGAGAACTTTTGTACTCGCTAATTTAGCGAGAACATCTATCCTCGTTAATACCTTATTCATATCCGAGGAAATTAAGTCTCGATAATTTAGCTTGGACTTCAGTTCTTGCAAATTTGGCGAGCATTACTCCTCGCTAATATATAACTATATACCCATTAACCAGAAAAATATATCCTCACAAAAATTGCTACAACTTTTATCCACGCTAAATTAGCTTGGATATTTTCTCAAGTAAAATTTATTAATTAGGACTATTTTCCTAGCTAAATAAAGTTTGGTTAAGGAACCATTGTTTCCAAAACTCCCTCCAAACTCGGTCTTATTTCTCAATCTTACTCTCTCTCTCCCCTCGTATTTCTTTCCTTCCTGTTCTAATAATCATAAGAAAATCCTAGTCATCCACCCCGCTACCTTCGCTGCCCCCTTGCCAAACTCAGTCATACAAGATCTCGTCACTTTGAGTGGGTTCTTACTATGTACACCAAGCCTCGAGGTCATAATGACTATCCATTAGAATTGTGACTTGGCCAAGCTTCTATGGGTTGCCTTATCTTCAAGGTCCTCTTTAAGAATTGATTCTTCATAAATCAGGTAACACATCTTATAATTAAGAGAAGGTACTCTTGTCAGATTTTTTTTTTCATTTTTTTTCTTGCATAAAGCTGGAATTTTATCTTGATATTTAGTATTAGGGTTTTAAGCTAAAAAATATTAACACTAGCAACATAAATCCAGTAAAAAACACTTAGATCTGAGTTTGTTCTCCACGAATTTGCATTTGATTTTCCATATGTGACAAAATCTAGTTCTTATGTCTATTGATTCCATTTTGGGACTACAATAAAGGGTCTTGCCTTCTTTTTGTTATTTGGGTTAGTTTTCAATTTCTTCTTTGTTCGATTTTAGTTTATGGTTTTGTTATTCTAAACCTCTAATCCAATTTCTTCTTCTTCTTTTTTTTATGGTAGGTTTACCTGAGAAGTTTTTATTGGATGAGAGGTGAGGGATGACTCCTGTTAATGATACAGATCCAAAATTGATAAGTTTCCTTCTTTTTTTGCATGTGAGCGTGTGCGTTCATATATGTCGTGTTCGGTTTAACATTGAGTTTTTATTTCTTATACTCAGAATAAATAAATATTGATAAAAACGTATATTGCATTGTATAAGTACAGAGTATATATATATAAGAGTAGCATAACTGAAATATTATTCCCAAGATAAATTAAGTAACCACCGGTTGAATGCTTATCATCTGGACAACCAGCCCAATCAGCATCACTAAAGGAAATGAGACGAGTAAGATCACAAGGTTCAATAAGAAAGCATAGACTCTTGGTTCCTTGTAAGTAGCAAAGAAGACACTTTAAGGCTTGAAGATGGACAGTAGTAGGTTGGTGAAGAAATTGACACAGCTTATTCACAGCAAAACATATGTCCGGTCTCGTGAGAGTGATATATTGAAGACTACCACAAGCAGCTCTATACCTTTGGGCATCAGAAAGAGACAAAGAAGAACCATCCTTCTTTGATAAAAGAGAACCAGCGGCCATAGGAGTCGAGAAAGGCTTGCAAGAACTCATACCCATACGGTCCAATAAATTGGAAATATAATGCTGTTGTGAAAGAAATAAACCACGAGACAAGTTAAAAACTTCAATACCCAAAAAGTGATGTAGAACTCCCAAGTCACGCAATGGAAATGCATGGGCCAGCTTAGAGACAATGGAATTAACAACTAGAGAGTCACTGGCTGTAATGATAACGTCATCCACATAGACTAACAAAAAACAAGAGCAACCATTATTATGATAGAGAAATAAAGAACTATCTGCTTGAGAACCAGTGAAACCAAGAGTAACCAAAAAGGAACTCAATCTTTGGAACCATGCACGAGGAGCCTGTTTGAGACCATAAAGAGATTTCTTTAATTTACAAACATAGTGAGGAAATTGTTTGTCAACGAAACCTTGAGGCTGAACCATGTATATATTCTCAGATAAATTGCCATAAAGAAAAGCATTACTAATGTCCAATTGGCGAAGACACCAGCCCCGAGACACAGCAATTGTAAGTACAGCTCGAATAGTAATAAGTTTCACCACAGGACTAAATGTTTCTGTGTAATCCAAGCCATACTCCCGTGTATAACCTCGTGCCACAAGATGAGCCTTAAGCCGCTCGATAGAACCATCAGCCTTACGTTTCACTTTGTATATCCAGCGATTGCCAACAACATTGCCAGTAGATGGAGGTGGGACAATATCCCAAGTATGATTACGTTGAAGAGCCATGTATTCTTGTTCCATTGCCACTCTCCATTCAGGAAGCTTAGTAGCTGCATGGAAAGAGGAAGGTTCAATGACAGTGGGGGAGGGAGTCACGTGTGTTAAATGAAGGGAGGCTGATTTATCGAGAGTAGAAGCACGAAGTTGCATAGAATGAGTGCGTTGGGAAGATTGGGGACGTGGAAAAGAAGCTGGAGGTGGAGGTAATTCATTTGGATATTTGGACAAATCAACACAGAGTTTGAGATCAGGAGAATTAGATGTGTTTGTGAGAACATTGGTAGAATTGGATAAAGAAGAGGTGCCTGGGTTATCAAAAGGTGGAGGAGATGATGATGACACATGGGGGTCCAGTTGTTGAGGTGGAGATGAAGGTGATGTTGGAATGGAATGAGGTGGAGAAGGAGATAAGGACAAAGGAGTTGGATCATTCGGTGGAGTAAGATTGAATGGAATATTAGGTGAAGATAAGGACAAAATAGGTGGGGTTGATGGTTTAGTGGAATTGAAAGTTGAATTGGAATGGGATATTGGTGGGGTTGGCGTGATGGTATTTGGATAAGAATGAATAAGCTGTAACCAAGGGGAAGAAGAAGATGACAGCTCGACTTGAGAGACGGGAGAATTTTTTGGGATTTGCTTAAACGGGAAAATTAACTCATCAAAAACAACATGACGTGCATAATAAATTTTACTGGAAGATTTATCTAGACACCGATATCCAAGATGAATTGGAGAGTATCCTAAGAATATACATTGAGTAGAACGAAAAGAAAACTTATGTTTTTGAAATGGGTGAAGTAATGGATAAACCGCACAACCAAAGACACAGAGAAATTTGTAATCGGGAGATTTGAAAAATAATAAACTAAAAGGAATTTTTTGATTAAGAGAGGAGGATGGCATACGATTTATAAGAAAAATAGCAGTTTCAAAGGCGAATTGCCAGTACTTAAGTGGAGAACCACAATGACCCAATAATGTGAGACCAATATCAACAATGTGTCGAATTTTTCTCTCGGCGGTCCCGTTTTGCTCATGAGTATGAGGACATATGACACGATGAATAATCCCATGTTCACTAAAATATTTATGTAATGGTTGAAATTCCCCACCCCAATCAGATTAAAATTGTTTGATTGAAGTATTAAATTGCTTTTCAACCAAGACACGAAATTGACAAAAAATAGAAAATACTTCACTTATACATTTCATGGGATAAATCAATGTGAACAAGGAATGATCATTAATAAAAAATCAAAAAATATTTTTCACCAGTAGAAGAACATATAGGAGCAGGGCCCCAAACATCAGAATGCAATAAATATAAAGGAGAAGTACTGCGATTATTAGTAAGAGATAAAGGTAAACGATGCAACTTTCCTAAACAATAAGAACCACATTTATTGGTAGACACACGAGTACTAGAACAAGGTAACTTAAAACGATTGACTAATTGACGGACAGTCTGAAAATTAGGATGTCCAAGCCGAGCATGCCAGTCTTCCAAGTTGACAAGATAAGCAACGGTCGGTGAAGGAAGGGTGGGGCAGAGAGAACTTGTGAGTTTGTAGAGGCCCAAATCACTTGTTCCGCACAGCAGAGTTTTCTGGGAAATCTGATCTTTCACAACACAATGGTCAGAATGAAATTGAAAATAACAATTATTATCGCGGAAAAATTTTTGCACAAACAATAATGGTTTTGTAATGTGAGGAACATGAAGAACATTTTTTAAATGCAAGGGTTTGAAGGATGTGGCAATAGAACAAGAACCAATATGTTTAATGGGTAACTTAGCCCCATCACCAACAGCAAGTGTATTCGTACCTTTATAATCATCAGAAATATGCAAGGAAGCCAAATTTGGAGTAACATGATGAGTGGCTCCAGTATCAGGATACCAATTAAAGGAACGATCATCTGCAGTATTGAAGTGTGCCTAAGAATCAGATGTCAAAATAGAAACATTAGCCTGAGAACGGGATGGCTTAAAATTGCGCAAACTAGAAGAAGACTGGCGGGGAACAAAATTTTCATCAAATCGTTTTCTGCAATCAAAGGCAACATGATTAGTATAACCACATATCTGACAAGCTGTATTGGAGGTGCGAGAGGAGTAATGTCCAGAATTATTGTAGCCACGTCTTCCACGATTTCTAGCACGACCATAACCTCTGGAAAAGTTGGAACCAGAAGAGAAATTGGACTGATGCTGGGAAGGTGGAAATCTTTGAGCAACATTGACATTAGAAAGTGTTGTTTGTTGTGCTTTTAACAGAAGTTCGTGAGCAACCAGCTAGCCATGAAGCTCATTAAAAGCGACTGGATCGGACCGTTGTTGAAGACCACCAATGATACCATTATAATCAGCCCTTAATTTTCGAAACACAATAGCATTGAATTCAGAGGGTGAGATTGGTTGTCCAGCAAGTGCTAATGAATCTGACAGTGCCTTTGCTTGAAAGAGATATTCGGAGACAGTTTTATCATCCTTGGAAAGATTATGTAACTCAATATGCAACTGAGTTCGTTGGGCATTGCTAACAACACCATATGCAGCAGCAAGGGCGTTCCAAACCTTTGAGGAAGAAGACAAGCCGATGAGGTGAGGATAAACCTCCTCTGTAATAGATGACAATAACCAAGAAAAAAGGATTTGGTCTTTGGAGAACCAAGTGAGGTAGGCTGGATTTGGTTCCATGTTGTTTATAGTAACGTTGTGGATTTCTTTAGGTGGTGTAGTTTCTGTCCCATATAAAATACCATGAAGGTTATAGAAATTTGGCAATGGAGTGAACTGTAATTTCCAAGGCACATAATTTTTAGATGTGAGTTTGATAGAAAAGGTTTGGTTGATAGAGGAGGGAATGGTTGGAGATGAGGAAGATTGAAATAAGGAAGGAACAGCAATAGGAAGAGATAAAGCTGAAGAGATAGAGTCAGTAGTTGAAGAAGATGACGTGGTGGTGGTGGCCATTGTTAGGCTCTGATACCAACTCAGAATAAATAAATATTGATAAAAACGTATATTGCATTGTATAAGTACAGAGTATATATATACAAGAGTAGCATAACTGAAATGATAATGATCAACTATAACAAATGATAAGATAATATTATATTAGAGATAAGATAATAACAAATTACAGTTATCTCTTATCTCTAATACTTATCATTATTTATATGACATTGTGTTTGATTCGATCCAACACTCATTCTTATCAATTTTACTTTCACCATGTCCGTACTCAATTTTGTTGAGCAATTGTTTTATACACTTTCCAGTGCCTTAATCTGCTTCCAATCTAGGTATTCTACTCCAAATACAAAGAAAATAAGAAAATCCTAAAATAGTAACTTCAATGGATTTTTCTTCGTTTGGATTGATTGGCCACTATTGACTTTATTTTAGCCTTATTATGTTTATTTAATTGTCACTACACCTGTGCATTTATGCCCTTTAAAATGTTTTGGTCATTCTATTTTCTTTTTCTTATTTTCTTTCTTTAATTTTTTTCCATCTTTACTTTTTCTATGTTATTCCTTAAAAGCTGATGCAATATGAATTAGGAATTACACTAATGGCAATTAAGAACTTGATGAGTGGCTTGGTTTCTGCATTTCTATCTTGGATATAATACTGATGGAGCTCATAAATTAGCTCTCTTTTTATACATTTCAGTTATGTTTATATGGCCCTGTGAATCAAGTATCTGAATTTATGCTGAATCTAGATCGAAAAATATTTTCTCTTGAGCTGTTGAAGATTATTTTTACTGTTATAAAAGGTAATTCATTTTTCAAAAAGTTGCAAACTTTTTTACTCCAATATTATTATTGATTCAATGAATTTCATTGGAATTTCTTATTTGTGCAACGAAGATTAATTTGATTGATCTTCGGCCATCTATTATTACAGCAGCTGCAGTATTAGCTGCATCTCATAATCAATTAACAAGGCCATAATTGGAGATCAAAATTAAACTAATTTCATCATGGGGTGGTCTTGAAAATGTAAGTAACGATTAAGAATACAACTTAAGTTGAAAAAAAATATGGTTATGCAATTAATTGTAAAATAGATGGCAATAAGGCCAACAATTAGATCGATAATTATATTATTAAATTACTTCATAAATCTATTTAAAAGTCATATTATACTTACCAGGCCACTATAAATTGTTATTATGAATTAATTAAGTGAATAGAGTTGGATGCCTTAGAGAAACTTCAACCAACATATCAATGGTGCAGTCATCTTTTATTACTTTTGATTTTCCAATTCTTACCCTGATTACTTATTACCCCTTGCCCTGATAACAATTTGAGATGACTTTTGATTATCTTTTGTTGAACCAATATACAGTGAGATAACTTTACTATATTTATCATGTTTATTAATGCTTTTTGCTATAATCTACATGTAATGATCTCAATATCAGGTCAGTCGTTAACAGTATTTTTCGATAGTGCATAGTGCTTCCAAAATCAAAAGTAAACTCAGAGGTAGAAAAATATTTTATTTGACCATCAAAAAATATTGATCATGGTTAGTTCGAGGTTGAAATTTGATGTGAAATCGAGGTTAAATAGGCCTCCAAAAGTAAAAAAAAATGAAAAACTGAGTGGTTTGGTTTTTAGGTTTACTAGGTTGATCTAGATTTGATCAAGCTTTTAAAAATAGCAAATGAATTCTAAAAATTGTCATAAATTTTAGATGTGCCTAAAATGATGTGTAAAATATTTTGGCTATAAAAAGTTAATTTTTTGGCAACACCTATAATTATCGAATCAGACCGATCTGATTGAATTAATTCAAAAACGGACTCCGATTGAGTTGAAATTTTGTGTACAACATATTTTTGACATGATAAGAATGATGAAATCAATTTTGGAGTGATTTGGATTTGAAAAGGGAGAGAATTACTCCAATATGATTAATTCATTTTTCAAAAAGTTGCAAACTTTTTTACTCCAATATGATTAATGATTCAGTGAATTTCATTGGAATTTCTTATTTGTGCAACGAATATTAATTTGACTGATCATCGGCCATCTATTATTGCAGCAGCTGCAGTATTAGCTACATCTCATAAGCAATTAACAAGGTCATAATTGGAGATCAAGACTAAAATAATTTCATCATAGGGTGGTCTTGAAAATGTAAGTAACGATTAAGAATACAACTTGAGTTGAAAAAAATATGGTTTATGCAATTAATTGTAAAATAGATGGCAATAAGGCCAACAATTAAAATGATAATTATATTATTAAATTACTTCGTAAATCTATTTAAAAGTCATATTATACTTACCGGGCCACTATAAATTGTTATTGTGAATTAGTTAAGTGAATAGAGTTGGATGCCTTAGAGAAACTTCAACCTACATACTAATGGTGCAGTCATCTTTTATTACTTTTGATTGTCAAATTCTTACCCAGATTACTTATTACTTATTATCCCTTGCCCTGATAACAATTTGAGATAACTTTTGATTTTTTTTTGTTGAACCGATATATAGTGAGATAACTTTACTATATTTATCATGTTTATCAATGATCTTTGCTATAATCTACATGTAATGGTTTCAACATCAGGTCAGTCGTTAATAGTATTTTCCGATAGTGAATAGTGCTTTCGGACTGAAAAGTACACTCGAAGGTAAAAAAATATTTTATTTGACCATCGAAAAATATTAATCACGGTTAGTCCGGGATTAAAATTTAAAGTGAAATCGAGATCAAATAGGTCTCCAAAAGTAAAAAATATGAAAAACGGAGCAGTCCATTTAGGTTAACTTAGGTTTGACCAAGCTTTTAAAAATAGCAAATGAGTTCTAAAAATTGCCATAAATTTCACATGTGCCTAAAATGATGTGTAGAATATTTTGACTATAAAAAGTTAATTTTTCGGTAATACCGGTAAATATGAATCTGATCGATCTGATTAAATCGAATAAAAAAATGAACTATGATTGGATTAAATTTTATGTACAGCCTATTTTTAACATGATAAAAATGATGAAATTAATTTTAGAATTATTTGAATTTAGGAAGGGAGAGAATTACAGGTGAGTGACAAAGTGGGCTTTATATTAGGCTTTTGGACCTAAATTAGTGGGCTTGGGTTCGACCAAAGCCCAACGCACCAAGGACACTATAAAAGGGAAGGAGAGCAAATATTTTTGAGAGTCAACCTTATCTCCTTCAGCTTCTTTCTTCCCCTACATGGCCGAACCTTTCTTTCTCTCTCTCTCTCTCTTAAGATTTCTTCAAATTTCTCTCTCTTTTTCTTTAAATCCAAGAATTTTAAGTGGTAATTGATCTCCCTAGAAGATTAATTGAGCCTCTATTCTTTGATTAGAGGAAGATAAGCAAGAGATATCAAGTGAAAAAGCTTAGGATGTCAAAGTGAGGTAAGTGAAAATCATGGGTTCAAATTGGTTTTAGGATACCTATAAGTATTTTAAGGTGCCTAGAGTTCATTTATGTGGCTATTTTGAGTATTTGAGATCAAATGATTAAGGTTTTGATGGATTAAAAATTTGGCCATGGTAGGTTTACAAGGAGAAGGACAAGCTTCCAAAACAAAAGGAAAAGAAAAGGAAGTCTAGGCAAACTTAAGCCAAGGAAAAAGGTTAGTGACTTTTAAATCCTATTATTTCCCTTGATTTAGAATGATTTTCCTTTATGTAACTTAGAAAAAATTAAAAAAATGCATGAATAATTGAAATTGACCTTAGAATAATGAAATAGGACCTTGAATATGCCTAATAAAAAGCTTAAATTGATTTAAATGATTATGTACGATAGATTTCCTTTGGTGGCCGACTATTTACTTAAAGAAAACTAAAGTATATTTTGGGTATTTTTGATAAATTATGCCATAAAATGAATCTAGAGATGATAAAATATGTCCATGAATTTTTGTAAAATTTATAGAAATTATTTGAATATTTTTGAGAAAATATTTAATTATGTAATATGTGAAAATAGTTAATTATTGAGAAATAATTCATAAAATAAGTGAAAATGGTGAATTATTATGAAATAATTCACAAACTATGCAAAAGTATTGAAAATTCTGAATGCCTGTATTACTGGACTGAAAAAGTAAATAAAATTGCCAAAAATCTGAAACTGAAGTGAAATGTAAAGGAATATTGCCCTTAGTAATAGTCAGGTGGTCAAAATCTACCTCAGGATATAATTGGCTAGCTATAGGGACACCTATATTGTAGTGCAAGTCATAGCGACTTACTTTATTATGTTAGGATCACTAATTTTCCATACTATTTATTCCGATCTATAATATGTTCTGTAAGAAATGGTCCGTTGGGATCATTTTTCAATCTGTATTGTAGACTTGTGGGGTCTACGTCCCTATATTTGGTTTGAAAATTTTTTTCGAAATTGTACTAGGGGCATAATGATAAAAATAAGTAAAAAGTGCAAAAAGAATAATGAAAATGAAGTTTAGAATGAAAAATGACTTAATTGAAAAGAAATAAAAAGTTTATGAGAACACAGTAATTTTTTCAAATATTGTGTATAATGAGTAAAAGTGATAAAAAATGAAAAAAATGGTAAAATGGTAATTTAGTGAATAAACAGTCAAAAAATAAACTTGTAAGAAGTGAAAGGATTAAAATGTAATTATTTATAAAAAGTTAAAATAAGGACCAATTGATAATTTTGTAAACCAATAATTGAATGTGAAGTGAAAAATTGTAAAATAATGGTAATTTTGTAATTAAAAGGCAAAAAGGGCAATTTCATAATAAAATGAAAAATAAAGGATTAAATTGAAAAGTTTACCAAAGTATTGGTATTAAATTGAATTGATTGTTAAAACATTAAAAATTTTGTTATTAGCAAGAAATTTAATGATTTTTTTGCATAATTAGTGAAATTATGCATGTGTGGGAAAATTTTGCAATTTTTAGTCATCATTGGACATATTTAATGTTCAGCATATAGTGTTTACTGTGTGCATGTACTGAAAAGAGTCTGGAGTAATAGTACACATAAGGAGCAAATTATGAAGAAAAGAGATAATAGAACTATTTTTGTACTGACATGTATATATACATTTGTAAATGTTAAAGTAAAAAAAAAAATTATTCTGTAATGGTACAGTAAAGTATATGCATATGTAAGTATATGATTGGCATGTAGTAGATTGATTGAGTAGCTTGTTTTGGAAATTGAGAATGTATGTATGGATGAGAAGAATTTATAGTCTATAAACTCTTGTGCCCCTGAGGGACAGTGGCTTGTTTGTTTTTCAAGAGGTTAGTTAAGTTTATAACCGTTATATTGCTTGATTTTAGTAAAATAAATAGTAAATTTGGATAGTTAAGTCAGCAACAAGTTGATATTGTAATTTGAATAATGGATAAAAATTGGAAATTAAAGGATGATTTGCTTAAGTATATGAAAAAAAAAATTCGACTAATTGCTTAGATCCGTATGACTATGATTGTAAGGGTGTTACACTGCATGACTTGTGCATGACCAATATTGGTTTTATCTACCAATATCTTCAAGTAAACCATAACACTTGCTATATAAAACGCTATTTTATTTTTAGTCAAGTAATTTCTTCCTCATTTTGATACACATTGACTTTAATTTGGAACTTCTTATGATGGCATAAAGTTGAGTGCCTTCTATTTTGTTGATTTGATGGATGAATTACGTGAATTTTAGGATTTTGTATGTTCAAGAGCAAGGTAATCATATTCTTTTATTCTGTAGTTTCTTTGAATTCAAAGGTGAAATTGTACTGATTTGTTAGAACTGGTATGTGAACAAGATTAGCATTGTGTAATTTGTAAACATAGCTGGCGGCTTTTATTAAAGAGGTTGTTGAACATTAACAGAATAATTACTCTTTCCTTTGTCCCTCTATTCTTTCAGTTGCTTCTTTTTTTTTTTTTTTTTTTTTCTGTTTTAACTGGCAGTTGTGTGTTATATGATTTGTTACCCATATATTGCCTATGCTTAACCCAATTACGTAAGGAGTAATTGTTTCTATCAACATTTGGTTGTTTTTTTTACACCTCATGCATCTTTTGTTCTGTGTTTTTAAGCAGACCAGTGAATAATTGATGATTATGATTATGAATAGAAAAACTGATATTAGTTATGTATATTTTGGCCATAGCTATTTGAGCACATGCAGCATTTGATTTTAGTGGGATCTGCTGGATTTTCATCAGAATCAGATGCCAAGTCTGAGTGGTTTACTTGGTTCAGAGCAACATGGAAAGGAGCAATTCTAAATCATCTGTAGGAGTCCAATTTTACTCCGCAGAAGGTTATAAGGTACAAATATATATTATTTCCCATATTTTGAGCATTAATGTTGCTTTAAAATACTAGCACCATCATGCCTATATCAATCCTAGTCTTTTGTCAATTAAATGGTTTGGTTGACCTCTTAGTTTGACTAGAGGTAAAGAGCTTCTGTCTATGAAGGGTATTATGGATAGTGTGCACTAACTGTATACATATAAGATCTATTTCCCTTCTTTTGAACTTTGAAAGCACCGTTGCTTTTCTCGCACATTTTTCACTTTTAGAATTTTATTTGTTTCTCATTACCTTGTCAACTTATGTATCTTGGTGAATCTTTTATTTCTTTAATTATTTAACTGGAATATTTTGTCCATTAACTCTTTTGGATGACCATTCTTCTGTTTCTCCATTCAGTTATCTTTTAGTTAGCTCTTAATTGTGGCTATATCATGCAGGATGCTTTGCTCGAAAGATGTATGCTGAAAAAAAGGAGGCAGCGGCAACTGTTTTCATACAGAAATACATGCGAAGTGGTTATCAAGGAGTGCTTATTCCAAACTGTTTTCAACAGCTACTATTTTACAATCAATATCCGTGGTTTCTTGACCAAACAAAGATTTTTGTATGGAAAGCAGCACAGAGCTGCCACAGTAATTTAGGTAATGGTTTGATATTTTGGCATATGCTTTGGAACAATGAATCTGCTGAAATGATAATTCATTCCTCCTTGATGATTTAGATGGGATTTTTTTATGCAAGGAGTAAAGGCTTTTTACTTGCATTATAATTAGATCATTCTAGTTCCAATAAAAGTCCATGTACATGCACTGTTATGTTTTATGCATTGTCATCTTAGTTGTTATTGTAGGAAACAAATATTAGTAATTAGAACTTTCCTGTGTTTCAGTTTCTTGGTTGAATCTAGCATTAGATGTTCTGTTTTCATATCATTTTTATTACCTAGTACTTTAATATATTTAAAGACTTGTATTAGGTTATTTGTAGTTCATATTAAGTACTATTTTTTTGTATTTGTTTGCAGAAATGCTGGTTTGGTTTTTAGTTGAACCACTCAAAACTCTTAGTTTTGTTTTATTTTTTAACACATTAGTTTTGTTCTTTGGGCAGCCCTACATTGAATTGGCAAGCAATTATAATACTGGAAAAATTACAAAATTGGAGACATATGTTCAAACAAACGTGTCGAAGTTTGAAAGAACAAGGAGTTGTTGCTGGTATTCAATCGATAGCAAATCTGTTATCCCTTCTTCCCCTCTTGCAACGAGTCCCTTGATGTGTGAGTTGTGAATGTCATTGCATTCCATTTTTATAATTTTCCCCTTCATCATTTCCTTATATCATTAGCAATGATATGCTCTTTTAAATAACAATTTATTCATTAATATATATATATATATATATATATATATATATATTTATATTAAATGTTGGGTATTCTATAAATACAATATGATTATTTTTTAGTTTATTGTTTATTATTTAAATAATAAATTCTCCATAATAAATTAAAAAAAAATTCATTTTGAAATTTATCCAGTATATTGTTGTTGCTATATTTATGTCAATGTTTAGCGAGTATAAATTTCATGCCAAATTTAACGAGAAAAATATTTATTACAAAAAGTGCTAGCTAAAATTTAGCGAGGTATTTGTCCTCACTAAAATTTAGCGAGTATAATGTTGTTGCGATATTCACTCCAACATTTAGCAATGATAAATCTCTCGCCAAATTTAGCGTGAATAATATTTATCACAAAAATGCATGCTAAAATTTAGCAAGGAATTTGTCCTAGTTATAATTTAGCGACAACCTATATTTACTGACAACTTCAGTTCTCACTAAATTTAGCGACCACTTTAGTCCTCGCTAAATTCAGATAGGATGACTTTTGTGATAAAATTTTTGTTCTCGCTAAATTGATTTAGCGATGAAAAAACATGATTTAGCTAGGATTTTTTCCCTCGCTAATTTGCATTTTTCTTGTGACTTTGTATGTCTCATCTAGTAATCCATGTTTGCAAAGTCCACCTATAATTATAGTATATGTTTGAAAATTAGATTGCAACACTTCAATACAAAATCTAGAATACAATTCCTTCGCATCTTTAAAACTTGCAGCTCTACACATTCCATCTATTAGGATATTATAAATAGAACAATTAGGCTTCAACTTCTTTACTTGCATTTCATCAAATAGGTCCAATGCCACATCAAGATGCCCATATTTGCTAATGCCATTTAGGAAAGTTGAGTAATTTATTACATTTGGAGAATACCCACTAGCACACAACTTCTTGAAAAGCTCTAAGGCTGCCTGAGGACCCTCTACACGGCATAATCCATGTAGGAGAGAATTATATGTAAGTAGTGTTAGGAAATAAACCTTTACGAAGCATTTCATTGAGAAACATTTTGGCCTCGTTCTCCCTTTTGATCTTACAGTACCCATTAATCAAGATGTTATACGTAATTACATCAACATTAGAATGCTTGCTTACCATGGAATCAAATAATCTTCTAGCTCAAAGTATTTGTCTCTTCAAACAGTATCCATCGATCAATGAGTTGTAGGTGATGATATTGGGCCGTAGATCCCACTGAATCATTTTTCCCACTACACATTCAGCCTTCTTCATCATCCCTTACTTGCAAAGTTGATCAACCAATATACTGAAGGTGAAAATATCAAGTGTTACATTCCCATTCAGCATTTCATATAGCAGCTTCAAAGCTTTCTTCCATTGGCCCAACTCACACGGAGTTGTAGGTAGTGGCACTAGATGCCTTTTGTTAGCTGTTTTTTCATCTCAGTTTCTCACTACCTCTCACTCTGCCTCTCATCAGGTTGGTTCCATTCCTCGTCTCTATACTCGTAGCTTCTCCACTAAAAGATTTAGTGTTCAAATCGATTATGAGTTTTATAATTTATTAGCTTTCTTCAATCGGATTCTTTACTTGAAGCCTCCGCCTTCTATAGTTGAATTCAGTAAATTACTATCTCAATAAGAAAAAGAGAAAGAGGGGAGAATGAGGATAAGTTCATAAGAACAGAGAAGATAATGAAATTGAAGGCCTGGTTAGGTCTATTGTTGTGTCATTTTAGATTTGGCCACCAATTTGCACGTCTGTACGCAATCATCTTCAAATTTCATTTATAGATTTGATATTTTTATTTATTAATCAGATTATTAATAATATTTTGTTATATAATAAAAAGGAATAATTTCAAGAATAATCTGTTTAAAAAAAAATAATTTGGGAAATGAGGTTTTTGAAAATTATTTGGAAAAATGGAACGGATTAATTTTTTTAGAGTTATACCCACTTGCAAAATTTTTTACACCGAAAGCGCTTAGGCCATTACAATTTTAAGTGCGTTGCAATAATAAAAAAATATGAAAAAATGATTCGTGCTACTGTAATTTGATCTATTATGATAAGTTCACTTTTTCTAAATAATCCTTTGCTTAAGTTCCACTAGCCATATATTTTACACCATTTATCATTTCTTTTTATATTTAGAAGTTTTTAACTATTTTTTTTAAATATAACTAATAATGTTATATAATTGGCAAACAATTTTAACATTGAAATATTTTAATTTACAGAATTAAGAAATTGTTTAAACAGAATTATATCGGGTACAAATATTCTTTAAGAGTTCAATAAAGTAATAAATAAAATATACTATTAAAATAACAATAATACCGGATAATATAAAATATTACACAACTGAATTCTAATTATCATATCATCATGCATACTTTAATTTAAAAATAATTAAACTTTGATCTCAAAATTCTTCACGTTGTGGTACCGACTCTTATTTAATCGAGTAATAATTCGATACGTCAAGTTTATTACATTAGCAAATTTGAGCCATTAGATAAAAAAATAAAATTGATCCAATAATTCATATTTGCTAGCATACGGTATGTTAAATATATCAAATCATCACTTGACTAAGAAAATATTTATTAGTAAAATTTTTATAAAATCCATATAAATTTTGCCAAGAAAATAATTAAAAAATGAATTATTGTGCAAGTAGTACATGAAAGTAGTGTTCACAACCAAAACATGATCACACTTGCGAACTTAACTGCTTATTTCCTTATACAAATAAGTTAATTTTACAAAATAACATTATTTATATTTCTTAATTGCTTTCCATAAGAGAACGCTTACGGATAATAGGGAAAGAGAAAAAAAAGGAAATAAGTGAGAAAAATAATTAAAAAAAGGTGAAAAGAGAACAAAATGTGACATTACAAGGAAAAAGGGAAAAAAAAGCGAATAATTGGGGATAATATGGAATGAGAAAAATAAAAATATAAGGTGAAAATAAGAGAATAATAAAAAAGAAAAAAGAAAAATGTGACATTACAAGGAAAAAGGCAAAAAATAAGAAAATAATTAGAAAAAATTGGAATAAAAAAATTGAGAATAAAAAGAAAAAATGAAAAAGAAAAAAAAAAGAAAAATATGGCAATCGGAATTTGAACTCGGGAAAATCATATTGAAGGTAAAATAATATTACAACTAAATCCAAGTATATGTTGATTAACTATTGCATGGGGATATGATAATATTTAATACTGCACGTGTCTTTTTGCTAATTTTAAACAAGTGACATGAAACATCAATGCGTCACTACGGTTTGACAAAAACACTTCATATTCTAAAATATTTTTAGTTTCACATGGTTTTTCAAATTTTTTTATAAAAAACATTATTAATAAAATTGTTCCATAATTTTTCATTATTTATTTGTGGATTTTTATTCAGAGTCCAAGCATGAAAAAATATATACTTTTGTTGCTATTGTCATCATTTTAATTTTCTCCATTAAAAATTAATAATAGCTTAAAAAAAATCTAAAACATTAGTTTTTTGATTTGCAGATATATTTGTAATTATGAAAAAAATTCTACCTTTTAACTTTCAAGATCCTCCTATGGCTTAGGAAAATCATCATTAATTACCAAGACTAATGTAGTGGTAGTGTTATATGCACAGAAGCACTTATCCACCATTTCGTCAATAAGTTATGTTGCCCCTAACATATTCCTGTGACGGAGAAATTCTTGGATAATCACATATAAGAGACATTATTTAGTGGACAACCATTTTTTTCCTTTTTTCTAAAGACTTTGTATGCTTTATCTAGTAATCAATGTCTGCAAAGTCCACCTGCAATTGTAGTATATGTTCGAATATCAGGCTGTAACACTTCAATACAAAGTTTGAAATATAATTTCTCCACATCTTTAAACCTTCCAGCTATACATATTCTATGTATTAGGATATTATAAATGTAATAATCTAGCTTCAAACTTCTTTAATTGCATTTCATAAAATAAGTCCAATATCACATCAAGATGCCCATGTTTACAAAAGCCATATAGCAAAGTTGAATAAATTACTACATTTGGAGAATACCACTTGATAACATATCACGATAAGTAGTTCGAACAAATTCGACTTTTCAGGACAAACAGTTCGGACAAGACAGCTCGATTACGACTTAGGTAGTTTGAAGACAACATCTCCATTACCTTAAATGGCATTAGAATCCTTTGAGGATACTAACTTCGACGAAATAGGAAGATCATCCTTCCTTATGTAGTCCTCCAATTTAGGAAGAAGAGTTAATTCCTATATAAGACTTAAAATATATTCCAACTTTGGCACACATAAAAACAGTAAGGTAGTCTCTTTTATCCACTCAGATTTTTATCCTTTTTTTTATAGTTTTTTGACTTGACCGTTGGAATATCTCTTGTCAAAAGCCTACCAAAATTTTATATTTTCAGGTGACTCTTGTTGACTAGTAGCTCAAAATTTACGTAGTTATTATTTGGTACGATAAACATGAACCCTACTGTAGACACAATGACCTATGATAGCCTAAATCAGGATTATCTAATGATGAGAAAATAATACATTTTTAATAGAAAACACATATTTCAAAGCTCCGATATTTATTCCTTTGTCTTACAGTCATTTGTTATGGGTTTTGACTTGATTTTTTAAAAGTTTGAAAAAAAATTTTGGCAATGACAAGCGGATGTCTGTTTGGGAGAGCTGACCATCAATGACTGGTATCCTCCAATCTAGATCAAATCAGGAGTATTTTTATAAATTTTGAGAAATCGTGCGAGGGACGTCCGTCTATGGGTTAGTTCTTAGATTTTTCACATTTTTCAATTTTAAAAAGTTTTGAGATTTGGATTGGATTTCAGTTCGGATTTTGAGGATTTGATCTCCCTCTTTTGAAGAGTTAGAATTGGAGTTTATTTCCAACTCCTCTCCAAATTTTTAAAGCAAAGAAAATTAGGGTTTTAGGGGAAATTCTTATTGGAAAGAAAAGGGAGGTAGGCTTTTGAGGCAGAGAAAATACAATTCTCTAGTTCTTGAAAACAATCTTCCATAATAAAACTAAAACACATATTTCTTTATTGAATGTGGGAATCAAAGATCGACGCTTGGAGCACGCTTTCTAAAGTCAAAAAATCAAATTTTCTGAAGGTTAAATTCTAGGCCTCAATATTTCTCTCTTTCTAGATGGTATACCAGGGTCATATAGATAAATTTCTGCTTGTTATTTTTTATTATGCCATCCCTGTGATTTTATGTTATTAAATGTATATTTATAATGTTTGTGGTGCCATGGTTATATAATGATTATTTAGGTACGTAGAATGGCATATTAGTTTCTTTTTATGCATGCTTTATTATTGATGTTTTAGGGATTTATTTAATGTATTTTGTATTTTTGCATAATCAATATGTTTTACGATGATTTAAGATATGTTTCATTGCTATTTTATAGTTAGCATGATTTAAAGTCTTAGAATAACATGTGTAGGGTTTATAAGTGATTTTGTTTTTGGATTAGGTTTTAGCCTTCTGTGTCTATATTTTTGAGTGATAGATGGGAAGAAGGCATTACAGACAACCGTCTGTCAACGCGACAGATGGGATGTCGTGATGCCTCTTTCTTTTCCCATTGCTCACTTTTGTTTGAGCATCCATCCCTGTATCTTGGGGCATGTGTGGCTTTTATTTTTTTCTTTTTTATTATATTCATGCTTTTTATGCGAATTTAGGTCATTTGAATGCTTGGATTTATTTTAAATTCATTTTTTATTCATGTGGATATTTTTTGCATTATGTGTTAATATATTTATTTATTTTAGCGTGTCATTTTGTGATTTTTTAAGTTTATATACATTTAATTTCTTTTAATGTACTAATTAACTTCATTTTTGTATTTGTGTGAGTTACCACTTTGTGCATTCTTGGGATTTTTTAAGGAGTATCATTGCCTTAGAGGACATCCTTGGACGATGCTTTGTAATCACCTTTTTTATTATTGCATTTAATTTTGTGCTTTATTTTATGTTATTTATTTTGTTCACTACTTTATTTAAGTTACTTAATTTTAATGCCTTATTTTATTTTTGGATATATTTATTTTGGAAATTGTAATAATTTAGTAAAGAAGGGATTTTTGGCATCTTAATAATAAAAAGTCACATAAATATTTTTTATATTTAATTAACTTGTATTTTTTCTAACAAAATGGACTAATGTCTAATTTTTTTCATTTTAAAATTACATAATAAAAGAAGAGTCTTGTTTTTCTCAAAATTTGGATCACTCATCCCACATTTTATTAAAATTAACAAAGAATCTTCATTCTCTTTTGTAAAAACATTGTATGAGGGAGCCATTGTTCCCAAAACCTAACAAATTTCTCATTTTATGTATGACATTTCATTTCATCTTTGGACGATTTGCTTCTGTAATAGTTTAATGGTTAACTTAATTTTTTATCTACTTATCACTTTATTTACCATCTTATTTAATTGATTGATATTTTATTAATTGCAATACATCATGTGAGAAGGGAGGCAGTAGACTAATATTAAAAACTTAATTATAAGCAACACCTAATTTAGATGCAAAATAAGAGTGATATCTCGAATATCTTTCTCTGTTTGGACATCAAAAGGCTTAAGAATCATTTTTCAATGTCCACTACAAGAAAATCTAGAAATAGCAACAAAATTGATTCCGTTGCTAATTTAGCAACGGAAAATGAATTCCATTGCTATTTAGCAAAGGAAAATATATTCCGTTGCTAAATTTGATTAAACTTTGCAGATTTAGCAACGAAAATATTTTTGGTTATTTTTCGTTGCTAAAAGTGGAGGAAATTATTAGCGCTAAAATTTAGCAACAAAAATTAGCAACGGAATCCCAAAACCGTTGCTGAAAAGGCGCCAATGGTTGTTGAAAAAATTTTGGAACGAAAAAAAGCAATGAAATATTTAAATTCAGTTGCTATTTTAGCAACGAAATTTTAATTTGGTTGGTATTTTAGGTGCCAAGGAGGTTGATAACTTTGGGTCCAAAAATACCAACGGAATAATTTTTCGTTGCTAAAATAGCAACGGAATTTAATTTCGATTGCAATTTTAGCAACGGAATTTAATTTTCCGTTGCTAAAATAGCAACCAAATTAATATTTCGTTGGTATTTTTCAGTTTGTCCTAGCTATAAATACAACCTTTTATCTCTCCTTGCCCTATATGTTTCTCGATTCTACTGCTGCAACTCCTCTTCTCCGCTCAATCTGCTGCAACTCCCCTTCTCCATTACTAAAATTGCTAATCCACGAAGAATGGATCCCCAATCTGCTCTAGAGCTTGTAAAGCAAGGAGTCACACTTCTTCTCCTCGACGTTCCTCAGTATACTCTCATGGGCATTGACACTCAGGTAAACTAATAGTCTTCTCTTCTGTTTGGTTCCCAAGAAAATCCAGAAATAGGGAACTTTTTCTTTAAATATCATGCGCTCAGATGCTGAATGGTTTTTCATCTTGTTGCTTTCAATTTTAGGAAAACTGCAGGTGTTCATAATTTATTTTTGGTTTGGCAGAATTTCACGGTTGCTCCTGCTTTTAAGGGCATTAAGATGATTCCTCCAGGTCCGCATTTTCTATATTATAGTTCATCCAGCAGGTTTGTTTCCTTTTTTCTTTTTCATTTTACAGTCGAGGAACACTGTTTTGAATCCAACCTATAGATCGGCAACACTGTAATTAAAGGATGAAATCCATTTTGCAATTTTTGTCAATTAGGTAAAAGCTTTTTGTTTCTTTTACTACTGCGCATTATGTTTCATGCTATTAACATGCTACTGCTTTTGTAAATGCGTTTTATGTTTTTTTTTGTTTTTTCATCTATGAAATTATTTGCGTGCCAGAACTAGGGACTAAAGTGAGAACGAGATAACAACCGAAGAGAAAATAATGGTGAAAAGAACCGATGCAGATAGCATTTAATTACTTCCATTTTCTTTCTGGGAAGAAGAGAATTTGAACACATGACCTCCTTCTACAGAGCAGGTGTTAATATTTGTGAAGGGGAGGAGAGTTTAGCTAGCGAACATCAGGGTGCGAGCTCTTAAGCAAAACATTTATTTCCAAATAGGATTTGCGCTGCCCCATGCAATTCATGTAGTTTGGAAAATATTAACTATGTTTAGCGGAAAGAGATGTTTTTGTTGCCTTTGAGAATTCCAACAGCACATTCTCTTGCCAAGTGAGAGTTTTCAACTGTTGTTGAGGTAGTAAATATGAATTGGGAAAAAGATGGTTCACACCAATTTTCTAGCTGTCTACTCCAGTGAATATTTATGATGAAGCTTGTATTTCAAGTTGCTGCTAATACAGCAGCTTCATTCAGTTAAGCTCAGCTCAGCTGCATCAGCAACATAATATACATTACCAGTGAGTGGTATCGTAGCTTGATCTTCCTTCAATTATCACTTCAGCAGCAGTTGAAGCTTCTTATCAGTTATTAGTTGGCGCTTCTTATTAGTTATTAGTAGGCGCTTCAATTATTATTATTAGAAGTTTGAGAAACTATAGCTTTATATCTTAAAAATCGCACAAATGCAAATAATAAATCAGGATTTGATAGCTTTTCAATGCTTCCTTTTTTATTCTTAATTTACTTTCATTATGTTTGAAATCACCTCATGAAAGGGCACTTATAGATTCAGCTTTCCGTCATGTGCTATGGAATTAAGATGTTTTAGCATAATGTAGTACAGCTGTTCCTCATCCTTTCTTAAACATGGATAATTTTGTAAGACATAGTGAAATAATTTAGAATCCATAGATTTCCATGAATTTGATTTGAATTTATATAATGCATGGTTTGGAAAAAATAAAATTTATTTAATGTTCTTTTTTAAAGCTTACCAATCATGCTATGTTAAATTTGTTGCCTAGGAGATTGCTATAACTTTCTGCATTTTCTTATATTGTTTTGAGGTTTAGTAATATATCGATTCCAAACTTATTGGCGAGGAAATATATGGCTCATTAAATAGTAATGGTTGCTTTAAATTTTTTGCTGACAGTGGGTCAGTACATAATTTGGCTTCTAAATTGATTTGATTACGTAAGTGTTCTATCTATTGGATTACCTAAAGAGCATAAGAGGTGAAAGCTAATTTTTCATAAATCTTCAATTTGAAATAATTTATTAATATTCAGAACCCATTGGAGGAAAAATCACAGTTGCAAGTGAATCTGAGATGGTTAAAAATGGTCCTAAAACATCAATGGAGAAAGCTTTAGGTGAGCAGCTGAAGACCAGTAAATTCTCAACTCCTGCTTCTGTTGAGAAGCCGAAAAGAGGATGTTACTACACCTCAATCCCCCCATGTTATCAAACAAAGGGGAATGGTGGTAGAAGAACTTACGTCCTTGAATCTTGATAAGGTACATATTGGTACATGGGAGTTTTACATCACCATTGATACTTAGTGATGTCTCTCTATATGATTTTGCATTTGTTGGTTGATGGTATATGCACTTTGATTTGTCAGACAACATTATTAGAAAGCATTTTGGTGAAAGATTATGGAAATTCTGAAGACTGGCTTTGAACTATATTAGACAGCATTATTTGTGTTGAATTATTAGCCAACTCTCTTCTACAAAAAGGAGAAAATAGCTCTTTGGTCTTCAAATAATTAGCATGCATATTAATAGCTATATGAAAGGACATAAATGCAAAATGCACCAATTAAATTTAAATGGATAAAAAAAATATTAAGTCATACACTCGGTGAATGCAAATATAATAAAATATATTTCTGGAGACATCGTTTAATGCGGGAGCAACATATATATATTTTTTGCAAATATGAGAGGGGGGAATTGCCATGGCTGCAAGAACACGTCCCTTTGTAGGAATACCACCAAAGCACCATAATATGATAGACAATCAACGCAAAATGAAATATATATTATTATATTTGCATTCACCAAGTGAACAATTTCTTATTAATATAGATTATTTTATTGGATGTATGGGATCAGATTTACTTTAACCTTATGGTGCGCATTGGCGCATGGAAAGCACAGAGCGTTTACAACTTGCCTCCGGCCCCTATATTTATTAATTATTACCTTAATATAAGTGTATAATAATATATTAACATGCAGCGAATAGCCGAATATATTTTAATAATATTTATTATTATTATTATTATTATTAGTAGTAGTCAAAAATCTAATTTTTTCCTAATTGTATTATTATTAATATCCTTTTATATTTTGCGGTTGTGGATAAAAAATATTCATTATATTTAATATTAAAGAATTTAGCATAAAATATTAATTATCTTGAAAATTAAATATTATTATTATTGATTTTTCGTTGTAATTGTATCATTTCTATATTTTCTATATCTTATTATACATTTGATTACTTCTAAATAAGGTACCATAAAAATATTACATATCTTGAGAATTTGAAATTCAAATTAAATATTGTTATTTATTCTCTTGTGGTAATTGTACCATTTTTTTTTAACAATAGTTATAATCTATTTAACTATATTAGCAGTTATTTTTACTTTATAAATTTATAATTTTACAGTTAAAAAAACTGAAAATTGGCTTTGAAGCTGTTTATATATGTTTTCTATTTTTATTAGAATAGAATCCAATTTCTATTTTATGGGTAATAAAATAAATTCCATTTAGAAGTTATATTAGCTGCTATAATATCTTATTTTCTTCTTCTTTTTTTTTTCTTCTCCTTGGCCTTTTTTTTTTTTAACATTGTAAAAAGTTGAGTTCCGACTTATGCTTGTAACATAATTATAATAATTTTATCTATTCAAAGTTTCCCAACATTGTAAAAAGTTGGCTTCTTTATTGCTGCTGCTGATTTGACTTTGCCACCAGGGGCAGGGCTCTGCATTTATACAATTCAAAGGCCAATTTACTTGGTATGTATTAGTTTTTTTTTTCACTTCCAAATCGGTATAAAACTAATAGAATGATGTTTCTACCCTTGGAATTTTTGTTCATTGCTTTGCTATTTCAGAGACTTATCTTATAACAATCTTAGTGGACAAGTGCCCAAGTTCCCAGCAAGAACATTTAAGTATGTTTTCTCTGCAGCAAGCTTTTCTTTTTACATTATCAAAATTTTAACATTTTTCTTAAATCTTGTAGTGCTTTGCCTTATTTTCTGTTGCTGTTTAAAACAGTGTCATGTGCAATCCATTGATTTGCGGACATGGCTCCAGTGAAGGGTGCTTTGGATCGGTTAATCCCATATCTCTTTCCTTTTCTATAAATTCATCATCGGGTAAATTAGCTATACAACTCGCCTTTATTCATTTTGACTTATATTTCTGTGTTATATAATATATTTGTCTTTGTAAATGAATTAATATACGAGACAGAAATAAATTAATATTTTAATGCATTAGTAAATTAGAATTACACCTAAGGAAGCAAAGGAATGGCATATTAATGATAGCGAGCATTAAGATAGTTAATACACGTATTTGATATGTAGGATATTGATGCAAATATTTATATAATATGAAAATTATTAGTTAGAATTTATGCTTATGGACCCAGTTATTTAACTTCATAACATTGTTTGCTCTCCATGACTTTTTGTCACTCAAATAAAACAGGGAAGAATATTGGAAAACTGCTTTATTAATTCACTTCATTTTACAAGGCAAGTCTCTCGGGAAACATATCCTCGCTTGTACACTTGTATTCATGCTCAATCTCTGTCTCCTTTTTTATGATCTTCTATTTTTTAATGTTAAAATGTTTGAACATTCTTTGGATTGGTGGTAATCTTGACGGAAAAGATTATATTTGTTCAGGAGCATTGAGAACAATCTCTTTTATGGCACTATTTCTCCTCAGCCTGGAAAATTGGTTAACTTGGAGAAACTGTCAGTCCCTTTACGCTTTTTCTTTTTTCAATTATCAAAAGAGAGCAGTATGAGCAAGTAACCTTTCCTATGTTTCCTTTTGCTGATTATAGTGTTCTTAGTGCCAACAATTTCACCGGGGAATTACCTTTGGCTCTCACTAATCTGACCAAATTAACAGAACTGTAAGTCCTAGCAACTTTATCGGCTATTTATGGATTATTTTAAATTAATCGATTATGTAAATTTAAAAAGTCGAAATGAATAACAGAATTTTATGTAAAAAAATGGAGATTTTTCAAAGGTTGAAAATTAATACATATATATATATGATGAGGACCCAAATGTATTTTGATCCATTTGATTAAAACATTTACCTAATCATACTTCATGTTTGTAAATTTGTTAGGATTCATAGCATAGCATAGCATGTGTGTGTGTGTGTATTAGATAGAAAGGAATATTATTGTATATGGCTAAGAAGTAATCCAATCCATTATGTCTATTTTCTTTTCTTTTTTTGGTTTTGATCTTATTGTTTCCTATTGATTGGTAGGCTGAGATCATGCTGCCAAAGGAAACTGATGATAGCCACAGGATGAACACTCTTGGAAGGAGACATCTTTGTGATGACAATTTATAGGGTTCCATGAAATTGTTCATAGTCAAGTAATGCCCTTTTCATCTTTATATGAGTGTCTTTTTCTATAGTTTTTATTTATGGATATAATTTGTGGGTTTAGGTGTTGGTCACCCTGCAATTTAGTTTTAATTTATTTGCTATGAACAAGTAAATGTATGATTGGAGTCGAAAAAAAGGTTAAATTATTAGTAATCATAGTAGTGATGGAATAGCGACGAAAAAACTATCGCAAATTTTTTTATACTAGTTGCTGAATTTAGCAACGAAATTCAACTTCTGTTGCTAAATTTAGCAACGAAAAATCAATTTCCATTGCTAAAATTAACAACGGAATTTGAATTCGGTTGCTAATTTTGACTAATTCACCAAATGTTAGTGGTTAGATTTAGCAACGGAATTCAGTTTTTCGTTGCTAAATTTAGCAACGGAATTTCATTTTCCGTTGCTAAATTTAGCAACGAAATAATATTTCCGTTGCTAAAAATAACAACTGTCAAAATAGCAACCGAATTATTCTGTTGCTAAATTCCATTGCTATTTTTTATTAGCAATGGAAAATTGACATTTTTTGTTGCTAATTTTCGTTGCTAAATTGCTATTTTCTTGTAGTGGTCCTGTTCAGTGGCAACTCTGTGATACCTACCTCTTTGAGCCCACATTAGATGATTTCATGAGTTGATCATCAATAATTGATTGGGCATAAAATCTTTTTGTTATGAAGTGTCCAACTTATGAATTTTAGTAAGCCTTGATCTAGTCTTGAACCCTAAAGATGGGTATGTGAGAACCAAGCCAAAATTGAGTTGAGCTATGGTACGCATCATAGTGGTGACTCTATTGGGGACTAAAGAGACCTTGCTTGTAAAAGCATCTTGGTTAAGTTATTTATAATTTAAGTTTTTTCTTATTGATTCTTTCTTTGAAAATTGCATTTTTACATATATGCTAGAGCCTTAAAATTAAGTTAGGCATCCTTTTTTAGCCCTAGTTTTGTCCTGAAGCATACCTTACATTCACTCAATGTAAAAAGGTATCAAAAAGATCCACTAACCCAAGTATAGTACTAAATGGTATATAAAATGGTGACTCATCAATCGTCATACTTATGATGAGTTAGATCCATTAGTAGGGACCATGCTTGAGTAGCCCTAAAGTTTTATCATATTGACTTAAGCCCATGTAATGACAATAACTACTTCTCTTAGGTTGTATAACCATAATAATTTTTGCTTGCTATATGGACCCTTATATATTGACCAAATTCAAACAAATTAAAAGATACCAATCAAAGGCTATTATGCCCCAACGAGCCTACCTTAATTTGTATGAGTTACTCAAAATATATATATGACGAAACCCATATGCTCGTGCTTTCAATTAAAATAGGTTATATTGCCCACTTTTCATCTTGCACCATGCATATCTATTGGATTTCTTATTGATCCGTGAGCTATGCCCACCTAGAAAAGAGATAGCACACCTTTTGTGTGGAAGTAATAAAGTTGGAAGGCTTTGTGTATACTTCTATCTAATTATGATTGATGTTTAACGAACACATTCATTGCATTCATTCATTCATATATATACCATACTCATACATCATTCACCATGCATCATTCTTGATGTATAACTTTTATAGCTATTATAGATTCATTTAGGTGGTCTAGAGGGTCAGATGACTACCTTGTTTGGAGACACGTACTTGAGCTACCTAGGTTAAGATTTCGAGATTAGTTCTAAGTTTGAAATTTCAAAAAGCAGTTTAGAGACCACATCAAAAGAAATGACCGATAATCAGCAAAATGAAATAGGTAAAGTAACATATGATTATAAGGTAAGGATGGACAATATGAGAGATAGGTTGGTCTCTGCTTTAACTTATTTGATTCCTCAGGATGAAATAAATAGGAGACTTTATAGACATTTTCAATAATTTGAAGAGATGATGATGGCTTTGCTCAATGGGTTGGTAGCACCTCCCCAAGAACTCAGTATACGGTACCTATCTGAGGAATAGCAAAGCCAACACATGTTAGGGACACTACCTAAGCAGTTATTGTAGGGCTTTAAGTCCCATCAATATAGCAAAGAAGATAAAAGGTGTGAGCTAGAGTATGATTACATAGAAGAAGAGGATGAAGAGTATGATCCTCCAGTGATAAATGTGAGGAATTGGAGCCTTAGTGTCGATGAAGTACCTTCAAGAAGATGGAGGAGAAGGTTAAAGCCATGTATAGGCTATTATTCATAGAACGAGGGATGAACCCCGAAGTCAGGGATTTAGATGGAGATGAGCTACTTCTATAAAGGTTTAAGATGCCAGACTTATCCAGATTCAATGGTACCTCTGACCCTTCTGTATATGTTAAGCAGTACACTTTAATTATAAAAGAAACTATCTTGACTAAAAAGCAGAAGGTAAAGTACTTTTATTTGATTTTGGTAGGTCCAATAATAAACTGGTATCATAGGCTTAAAAGGTACACTAAGAAGGATTGAGATTTATTAGCTAAATAGTTTCTCAAATAGGAAGACTATAGTATAAGGATGGAAGTAATCCTGAAAGACCTTAAACTACTTTAGCAAAAGCTTGATGAGTCTTTTCGCGAGAATCTCACTAAGTGGAGGAACCAAGTGATAGAGATGAAGAGAAAGCCTAAAACAGCTGAACAAATTAGGCTTTTTATTCAAAACTTAAGTTCCTACTTAAAGGATGGCCTAAATATGAAAGGGCTAAGAAACTGAGAATCCCTGAAGGATAGAGCCATAGAAGTTAAGGGTGAGTATTTGGCCAGAAAGGCCAATAATAAAGGTAGAAAGAGGAATTTTGGCAATAACAAGACAGCTAAAGTAAAAGTGGAAAGACAGTTGAGGTGTCTACTACAAAGGTCAACCAGAGACACTACTCCAACCTTGATAAGTCGTTGTCTTAGATATTAGATCGGTTGAGTAAGGAAGGAAAGTTGCAACCATTGCCGTTAAAACCTGCCAAGAGTCAAGGGATGCCTAACCATAGAGAGGATCTATATTGTGCTTACTACTAGTATACAGGGCATCTTATAGACTATTATTGCACTTTGAGAAATAAAATTCAGGATCTAATAGATAGTAAGCAAATTTTAGATCATGAAAAGAGAAAAAAGAAGAAAAAATAGGGCTACAGCATCGTACCACCTCTAGTATTCATGATTAGATCTAACTTACCTGAATAGTACGTGATGAGAGACCTGTATACAAATGAGTATATGATCGTTACTCATTCTACCCCCAAAGTAACAAATTCAAATGAAAAAATTGGCTAATTTTTATGATTAAATATTAGGGTTCTCCTGTAGAAAGTGAAGATGAAGGGGCAATAGTGCTCACCGATATCTAAAGTTTAGCCAGTGAGAGTGAAAAAATATGAGAGAAGAGAAAAAAGTGAAGGCAGTCACTAAAAATGGAAGGTTGGCACCTGAAATTAAGAAGCAGCTAGCCCCTGTTGCAATGCCTATAAAGAAAAATATTGATGAAAACCATATCATAAAGTAATTAAAGAAGGCATAGACCTAGATTTCCATTTAAGATTTGTTGAGACAATCTCTGTCATACAGATAGAAGTTGGTGAAGGCCTTGTAAGAGTCTACTGTTGCTATTACCATCTCACTATCTGAACTACTAGATTTAGTTAAGGGAGGAATATGAGAAAGTGTTGTGTATTCTAATGTTGATTTGCCCGTTGAAGGTAGAAACCACAATCGTCCTCTCTACATTAAAGCTAAGGTGAATGGTAAGCACACGATGTGTGTGATGGTCGATGATGGATTCTCTATCAATGTGTTTCCTTTGGTTGTAATCTATGCTTTTAGGTTAAATAAGAGCATGTTGAATAAGTCAAACTTAACCATTTTTCTTATGATAACTCAAAAAAACAAGCTACCTAGACCTTAAAAGTTGTAGTGAAGATGGGGCCACTTGAAACCAGAGCTGAGTTTGTGGTGTTACCTATTTTTGCCAATTTTTCCGTGTTACTTGGAAGGCCATGGTTCCATAAATTAGAGGAAGTGCCCTCCTGCACCAAATGATCAAGATACTTTATGATGGTTAGGTGATCACAATCAAAGCTACAAGAAAAAATCAAGTATCTATGCTATAAATAGCCAAGCAGCCTTTCAGTGGATTTTATATGTCCTTGATTGGTGGTGGGAAGGATGAATATGGTTTTATTGATAGCCCATAAGTAATTAAAATGCTGAAGAAGATGCATTTCTAGCTTGAAGCTAGTTTAGGTAAGAATTCTCAAGCGGCTCAGGATGCTATTACCAACAAAGGGTAAAAAGATAGGAAAGGGTTAGGCTACACTGGTTCAAGTCAAAAAGGTAAGGAAAGAAATAGCAAATGAGATCCTTTACATTTCCAAAAGTGTTATGCCAACCTTAGAGGTCTTCCTTTATTGTGAATAGAATGAGCTTAAGCTAGTGGGAGACAAGGCAGTGCCCAATTTTAAGTTGTTTAATGATGTATTTGATTAGGAGCAAAGAATTATCAACCCAGTCGAATATTTCTAGGATGAAGAGATCCTTCGGCATCATTCAGCATAGGATAAAGAGGTGCATGAGGAGATCATGATTGAAAAATTGCTTGCTATTTAGAAAAGGACAAAGAGAAAATAGAAGCTAAAGCTCCACCTAAGCCAAACCTAGAAACTGAAGAGGCATCTGTTACTGCAAAAACCAAAGATAATGATATTTTTATTAACATTATTTATGTTTCAAAACTTTTTATTGAGAATAATTATTTTTCTTTTGATTATATTAATAAAACGAACAATTTTGCTTGCTTGTGTGGTATTTTTTTTATTTTAGTATGTATAATCATGATAATAAAACATTCATATTTGGCATTAAGTCAACAAATATATATTTATTTAATCTCAAACAAAGGAAAATCTAAAAGAAATTTTATTAGCATAAGATATAACTCCTAAAAAGAGAGAAAATTTTGAGAGAAATTTGAAAAAAATATGAAAGAGTCATTTCCTAGATCTATTAAGACATGTTAGGAATTGATCAAGAGATAAATGAACATACCATTTTAACCTACCCAAGGTATAAGCCAGTCAAGCAGAAGCTTAGGAGATTTAGGCCAAAGTGGACTGAAAGGGTCAAATATGAAGTCAGGAAACAAATATAGGCCAAGTTTCTAGTAAAAATCCAATATCAAACGTGGTTAGCGATTGTAGTCCTTGTAGCTAAACAGGATAGAAGGGTTAGAGTCTATGTGGACT
This sequence comes from Excoecaria agallocha, assembly GCA_037975025.1. Lineage (NCBI taxonomy): Eukaryota > Viridiplantae > Streptophyta > Magnoliopsida > Malpighiales > Euphorbiaceae > Excoecaria > Excoecaria agallocha. The sequence goes on along the minus strand of CM075807.1, from coordinate 62,935,802 downwards.
ACAGAGATTTGAACAAATTAAGCTTGCCCTAAGGATGACTTCCCTTTACCTTACATAAATGTCTTGGTGGATAGTGTAGTTGTTTGTCCTATGTATAACTTTATGGATGGGTATGCTAGGTATAATTAGATTCTGAATAAGATTATGGATAGGATCAAGATGGCTTTCATCATTGAGTGGGGTATTTATACCTATCGGGTTATACCTTTAAGACTTAAGAATGAAGGTGCCATCTACTAAAGGACGGCAATTAGGATTATAGATGACTTGATCTACAAGGAAGTGGAAGTGTATGCGGATAATATGATGATTAATTTAGCTACCTAAAAAAGCCACTTTAAGGCATTCGAGAAGTTCTTTTAAAGGATCGATAATTTCAACCTTCCTTTAACCCAAAGAAGTGTATATATAGGGTTACCTTAGGTAAGCTTTTGAGGCATATGGAAAGGGATAGAGATAGATCCTGATAATGTTAAAGCCATTAGGGAAATCCCTATATCTCAAAAGGAGAAAGAGGTTAGAGAATTTCTAGGTAGGCTTCAATACATAAGCAAGTTATAGCCAAGTTGACTTCAATTTGTGAACCAATTTTCAAGTTATTTAGAAAAGATCACCTAGTAGTTTAGAACGAAGATTGTTAGAAGACATTCGACACTATCAAAGAATAATTTTTGCATCCACTAGTTCTGAGACCACTACAGGCAAGTAAGCCTTTGATTTTGTATTTAGCCATAGAAGATAGTTCAATAGGAGCTATAATAGCTTAAAAAGATGATTCTGGAATTGAGTATGCAGATTACTATCTCAGCAAGAAATTTTTCCCATAGAGGTAGAGAATATTTATCTAACAGTTATTTAGGCTTCGAAGAAGCTAAGGCATTACTTTCATTCCTACAGAGTGCAAACGGTGGCTAAATAAAATCCTTTTAGGTACCACAAGAAGCACCCTTACTCTTAGAAAAGATGAAAAAGTGGTTAATCCTCTTGCAAAAGTTTGACATTGAGTATATCACTAGGAAACCTATTAAAGCTAAAGCTATAGTAGAATTCCTAGCTGATCAACCATTAGAAGGAGAAAAGTAAATTATGAGTTTCTTGATGAAGATATAGTAAATATAACAATACAAGGTTGATGGATGTACTTCGATAGAGTTGTAAATAACAAAGAAGATAAAGTAGAAGTAATTTTAGTAACACTAAAGGGAGAGAAGTTACATTTAGCACAGAAGTTGAGGTACAAGGCAATGAATAACGAAGTGAAATATGAAGCTTGTATCTTTGGATTAGAAGCCTTGCTAATTATGGGGAAAAGTTTACAGAGTTATTTGGAGATTCATCCTTGGTAGTCTATCAAATAAGGGGTGAATAATTAATGAAAGCATAGCGACTGTTGCCTTACATCAAGTGTTTGAAGGCATTAAGCAATCAGTTTGAGGTATGCACTTTTAGGTACATTCCTAAAGATGAGAACCGACTAGTAGATGTCTTAGCCACTTTGATATCAATATGAGATAAGGTGAAGGGAATAGGTATGAATTCAATGTTGATCTTGAGTTTTGATAAGTTGTACTTCAAAACTGAGGAGGTAATGGATATTGAGGTGGACGATGGAAAGCCTTGGTATTATGATATTCAGAATTATTTAAAAAGGTTAGTATTTTCAAAGGAGGCCACTGAAAAGGACCAAATGATGATTCATAAGCTATCAACCTAATTCATTATTGTAGACAATGTGCTTTTTAAGAGATAGCCTGATGATATTGAGCTAAGGTGCTTGAATTAGAAAGAGGCAAAGAAGGTCATGAAGGAAGTACATGCAGGATCGTATGGAGCTCATATAAATAGGTTAGCCTTAACAAAGAAGATCATATACCAAGGATTCTTTTGGCTCACAATGGACATCGATTCTTCTAAGTTTATCAAAGAATGTCAGTTGTGACAATAGTGTATAGACTTAAGACACTTTCTATTTTTGAGTTGTGAAACCTTACATTGTTTTTACCATTCACTGCGTAGAGCATAGACATCATGGGTATGATCTATTTACCAAACTTGAATAGGTATAAATTCATTATAGTTGCCATTGACTGCTTCACAGATTGGATAAAACTAGAATTCTTTAACAAAGTAGATGCTAGGGATGTGGCTAAGTTCATTGAAAATAATTTGATATGTAGGTATGGTTTACCGCACCACATAGTGTCAAACAATGGGATGTAATTCCAAGCTAAAACCCAGCAGATGCTCAAAAAGTATGTCATTCAGCATCGTAACAAGTCTTCATCTTATTGACCTTAAGTGAATGGGATAGTTAAGCCAGCTAATAAGAATGTCAAAAGGATCCTAGCTTAGATGATTCAAACTTACAAAGATTAGGTTGAGAAGCTACTTTTGTATTATAGGGTTATAAGACTACACTAGAACTTCGACAGTGATGCAGTTAAAGTCTCAAAATTTGAGAAATATTATTCAATATCAAAGTTTATCCCAAAGCTATGGAAATAAAATAATTTATATGAATAAAAAATACAAAATTATGAAAATGCTCCTATACTTTAGACTAAAAAATGAAAGCCTAAACATCATTTTTAGAATCTGAAATGGTAGTTACATAGGGTATAGCCCGAGTAACAAGCGTCCAGCTAGAAATGAGCTTTCCGAAAATATATTATAATAAGCAAACAGATAACTATAGCAAAAGTTATGGCAAAAATAGTATAGGTCGCAAAATTAATGACGCTTAGCCCATTTCGAGCACTCCAAATACTATAAGCCTAATTCATTAGACAAATGCCACTCCATTTTCTTTGGTTTATGGGGGTAGAAGCTATGCTACCATATATTAAGCATCAATCTTTGAGGGTGGTTTTAGAAGCTGAATTTTCAGAGACAAAATAGGCCAAACAGAGATTACTATAGCTTAACCTACTAGATGAGGATATGATATGAGCTTACTATCATAACCAGATCTATCAAAAAAGGTTAGATTGTTCATTTATGAAAAAGGTTAAGAAGCATCCTTTGAAAGAAGGGGATTTAGTGGTCAAGTAGATAAGGCCTGGGATTTCAGACATCTGGGGCAAGTTCAGATATACTTGGGAAGGACCTTTCATGTTGAAAGGTTATTGTCCAAAGGAGTTGCAATTCTAATTGATAGTGATGGCAATGAATTTAAGGAGTCGATTATCGTTGATAGACTAAAAGGGTTTCATCGGTAAGACTCAAAAGAGAAAAAAAAAAAGAGAATAAGAGATTTGCGAATTGAAAATCGAAAACAATGATGACCTTGCTAAAATTGGGTACTCTGTCAGGATGAAGATAAAAAAAAAAAAAAAAAACCCATCCTTGCAAAAATTAGGGGATGAGAGAAACTAATCAATCAAAAAAATCCAAAAGGGCTAATTGATGATTGGAGTTTTGATGCTTTTAAGATTCCATTTTGAGATTAAGTAATATGATTGTTGAGATAATGTTAAAAAATGATTATGTGTAATGAAATCAGATAGAAAAGCCATATTTGTATCCAAAACATCATTAATGTATTCAAAAGTAGTTTCTTCCTTTTTCATATGTTCAAACTTTGAAGTTCTAATGAAAATAAAAATATAGTCTTTAATTATATCCAATCTAATGTCTATGATCCACTGCTCTCTCTCTCTCTCTCTCTCTAGATGCCTAAGCTGATGTATCCTATTGTTAACTGTTGGACTCATGATCCATTACTTGTATATGGTGGAGGTAGTGAAGTCACAAACACTAATCTTGAACCTAATAATCTTCACAAGAAGTTGAACCTAGATCCGCTGGTGGTAACCTGACAAAAAGGCAGTAGAGAGAATGCCTCCACTAAAGGACAACGAACACCTGATAATGTTCCAACGGTCCCTATACTGGCGAGCGCAACGAGCAGTAATATAGAAAGTAGCTTGATATAACCCGCACAAAGGGACGCATTAAAAAGATCCATCCCAAGTCGCATAAGGTATGGATAACCAAAGGAACCTAAAGCTGATATCACCATCCACCAGATGAGCCATCCAGATAGCTCCTTCATGAGACGAGTAAAATCATACAATTTCTACCTAAGTAGATAATGCTTCAAGGGGTAAGTGCTCATGGCTCGAGGTGGAGGCTCTAGCAGCAATTTCAGTTTCTTTTGCAACCAAATTTAAAAAAAAAAAAAAAAAAGCTGTCGGGGTGAGTATGAAAGAAAGTAAAATTTGAGAAGCAAATTTAGTGGAAAAATAGTTCTAATATCATATTTGAAATAAAATTAATGGTTGAGAGTTTATAGGTAATTTTGCTTATGGTAAAAGAGAACAGAAATAATTGCCTAACATAGAACAGGTAGTTGTACAAATGCAAAATCTGTGACAAAAATAATAGATCCTAAAATAATAACAATATTAGATTGGACATACGAAAACTACAAATAGTTCATCAATTTTGGCAACAAAAAATTGCCAATAGAATATGTTCATCATTTCGCCTCTCTCCCTGTTCCCCTCCTCCCTGCTTGGGAGGGAGGGAGCTGTACATGCAGCCATGAAGAATCCAATCCACTAGAGAAACAATATTGGTACATAAGTTACCAACACCAGCATAGCTCAGCCAGCCTGGGAAGGACCTGCAGTCACTGGTTTCTGGAAGACTCTATTAAACAACTGGCATTCCATCACCAGCATCATTTCCAATCCTCCATGATCGATCCTTTTTCCTTTGAGGCTTCTTATGGTGTTTAGGCCGGGTCCCCTAGGGGGCCCTTAAGGGGCTGGGCTTGGTTAAGATGATAATGAGAATTATCAATTAATAATAATAATAAGAAGAAGAAGAAGAAGAAGAAGAAGAAGAAGAAGGAGAAAATTAAGTAGAACAAGGGTGGAGCGAGAAAATATGAGCGGAGATCTTAATCTTAAAAAATCCATACAGTTTCAATAGGTGACCCATTACAGAAGATGCACGAATTTGTTATTCAAATGGTTTAAAGAATTTCATTTGCATAAAATTTCGGATTTTGGTATATTTGCCAATTGAAATCTGAAGGTGGAAGGTGGTATTCACCCTCACAAGTTGACGCGTTCATGAGCCAATCCTCTACCCGCAAGTCTTGACTGAACTTGCTATCCAAAATGATTTATGGAAGTATATAACGAAAGTAAAATTTGAGGAACAAATTTACTGAAAAAAATAGTTCTAATATCATATTTGAAATAAAATTAATAGTTGAGACTAGGTAATTCCGCTTATGGTAAAAGAGAACAGAAACAATTGCCTAACATGGAACAGGTAGTTGTACAAATGCAAAATCTGTGACAAAGGTAATAGATCCTAAAATAATAACAATATTAGATTGGACATACAAAAACTACACGTAGTTGCATCAATTTTGGGAACAAAAAAGTTCCAATTGATTATATTATTCATCATTTCGCCTTTCTCACCCTGTTCCCCTCCTCCCTGCTTAGGGAGGGAGCTGTACATGCAACCATAAAGAATCCACTCCACCGGAGAAACAATATTGGCAAGTTAATCACCAACACTAGCATAGCTCAGCCATCCCGGGAAGGACCTGCGTTCACTGGTTTCTGGAAGACTCTGACAACTGGCATTCCATCACCATCATCATTTCCAATCCTCCATGACCTATCCTTTTTCCTTTGGGGCTTCTTGTGGTGTTTATGCGACACACTCGGTTTCTTGACAGTAGCCTTCTTGGAAATGAGTCCATTAGCCACATCAAATGAACTTAGATCATCAAGTACATGCTCAAGCACGGGGGCAGTTTCACCTCCTGTATGTGGAAGGTTTTCTATGTCGGATGAATCCGACTCTTGAGTTTCAGACAAGCTGGGCATCCCATCATATTCAGCACTTGGTTCCTCACTGGAAATTCCGGGTGGCATCTCATAGTGGGGTAGCTTGCCATCTATGTAATCCTTCAAAATTTGACGGGCAGCTCTAGTTTCATCTGGTAGTCCACCAGATGCAACATAGCCACGAGATGAGCAGTACGCTCTCAAGAGTTCTGATGCCAAAGGAGGACGAGATTGTGGCTCATATGGCTTGGGTTTTGGCAATTTTATTTTGTACACATCTTCAATGGCATGCCTTGGAACTCGATTAGCCACCACCTGCACAGCCTCCCTATGCTCTGTCATTCGATCAATTGGTAAAACACCTGAAGCAATCATCTCATGTCTTGAGCTTGAGAAGGAAGGGAACACTAAGCCGGGGCAGTCACATAATGTCAACTCCTCAGAAATTTTTAGCGTTTGGAAATGCTTGGTCTTTCCTGGTGTTGAGGTGACTCCAGCCCGCTTCTGGCCTACCAAAGCATTGATTGTGGAACTTTTTCCCACATTAGGATACCCAACAAATCCCACCACCACATTCTTAGGTGCCAAATTTCCAGTGATTTTTACCCCTTGAGACTGACCATTGGATGGGCCAGTGGTACAGCAACCAGATTCCCTCCTCATCTTGACTATGTCTTTTGCCTGTGATTGTAATCGAGACAAAAGTTCATCCCTGCCATATATTTTTATATCAGGGTCATCAATCTTTTCATGGGTGGTTTTCTCCTTCCATAGTTCTTTAATCTTTTCCCCCTTGAGCGCTGCAGAAGCAGCCTTGGCAGACCAGAATATGAATAGGATATCATGATGGCCAAAATACTCTGCCCATTTCAGCCTGGGGTGAAGACAAGGAATCAGACTGATTTTAAGTAGAGAATGACTTACCAGTGACACAAAATTGCCACGGGAGTCACTAACCTGACTGAAAAGGGTAAAAGATCTGCTTTGTTCACTAGCAACAATGTCCTTTTGTGCTCATTGATCTCCCGTGCATATACCTACGATTAAACAAAGTCATGTCCCATTGTGCCATCCAAAATCATCTGCTAGCGAGGCAGAAAAGGAAGAGGGGATACAATGAGTTGTTAATGAGGGGGAAAAAAATTACACACACACACACACATCCTATAGTTTCTTCCACTCCTTTTGAAGTAAGAAAATCATCATTACTAGGAATATTTTGTAAATAGAATAACAACCAACTTTTGGAGAACATGCATATATGGGTAAACCCATAGCTAGCGTGCTGACACCAAGTGCACTTCACTAAATGACATTCCAAAGTATCATCTGCAATCTTAAATCTTTTGGCATGAAATCTGGCAAGTTCCTAAAACTTGCTATACTTTGAGAAAAGTACCTTTCAATCACATCAAAATATCAAGCTAATTACTAAAATCCCTCCAACCTATGACCTAATTTTCATTTTGGCCCCCAAACTATAAAACAGACCAAATCAATCGTCAACTTTCAAATATATTCAAATCAAACCTTCTGTACATTTATCATCCATAAATAATGAAACTTCTAGTCAAGCATAAGGATAATAACAAATATCTTCTAATCTATCACTTGAATTTGCATTAGGCCACAATGCATAAAACCCAACAAATTGACCTCCACAAAATGCTGCTAACTCATCATTCAGTTAGTTATGGACGAAAAATTAACAGATAGTTTTGAAGTGAAAATGCCATGAAAGGTTGAGGATCGATTTGGTTTGTTTTATAGAATGGGGCCAAAATGAAATCTGAGTCATAGGTTGAGGATATTTTAGTAATTAACCCTAAAATATTTTATATTAAGGTAAAATCAACTTGTAAATATCGATCACTTTGCTGTCTAAACTTTTCAAAAAACCATTTAGCCCCTTGAACTTTTAATTTCCATGTACAATACATCATCAATTGCTGATATGAATTTCTTTTTTCTGATACAAAAGAATAATTTACATCAGCAATCATTCAGCTATAACTCTTATAACAATAAAGTCCATGCTCTTTGATTTATAACATAAAAGTCATCCAACTGTAATTTACGTAACAAAAAAATCTTTATAACTTGTTATTGCAAGTTAACACTGTAGTCCCTTCTGACTTCAAAAATTTTACCTGATCTCTGTTACCAATCAAAGCGAGTATGCTTTATACTAGAAATATTAACTCGCCTAGGCATAATTATGTGGCTACTCAAAAATCTTAAAATTATTTTGAAGAATGCACTTCAAGGTTTTTAAATTTCCATCACTTTCTCGTATTCATTAAAATACAAAAAATTTGCAACAAAACCCAAAATCTGTCTATTTTTTAGAAAATAATTATCAAACTTACTCTATCCTAGAGCGAATTCTTCTAAAAGCTTTTCAAGGATTCAACTTATAAATTGTTAAATTTTTCAAAGGTTCAATTTAGATATTTAATAGTCAATAATAGTACCTAACAATTATATTATTGCATCCTTATTGAAATGAAAACAATCATAAAATGACAATTATTAGGAACAAAAAATATAACAATTTAGTTGAATTTTTCTCAAGAAATTAGAAAAATTGACTCTAAATCACTTTGAATTTAAGAATTATTTCCCAAAAAATAGATAGCCTTTGAATTTTATTGCAAGTTCCCGATATTTTAATATGAAATTTGAAAAAGTCAGAAACATTAAAATTCAATCTCCTGAATAATTTTAAAATTCTTGAGTAGCTCTATAATTCTGCCTAGGTGAGTTGAAATTTTTAATATAGAGCATACTTGCTTTGATTAGTATCAGTCTTACAAATTAAAAGTTAGGAACTTTGTTATTACAAGATTTAATTATAGTTGAGTGACCAATTATGAAAATTATACAAAGAAAGAGACACACACAACTTTCCCACATAGGCCTCAAGAGACACATCTCTTTTTCACTGGAAGGAAAGTTCCACACCAGTATTTAGAACCCATTGTATAATAAAAATTGATAGTTTAAGAGATTGAATGGTTTCTCAATAAGCTAAGGAGCAAGATGGCCGAAGTTGTCAAATTTAAGGGACATGGGATGTATTAAGGCTTAAAAAAAATTATATTACCTCCAAATCAGGACATCGGTAGAACAAGGGGTCTCGAGCATCAACGACCATGACCAGCTAAATAGAACACATCAAAAATAAGTATTTTGGGAGAGATTGCACAGCTTAAGAGAAATACTAAGAACAAATTTCCAAAGAAAATGGAAAAGTAACAGTATATAAATGATGAGCGCAAATGCCATATTGAAAAGATGTGGTTATAGTAAGCATATAATTCACAAGCCTTATTAGAGACATCAGCCAAAACCCTGTAATATATATTATGCATGTAACATGAGCAAGGGCAATACCAAAAATTTTTCTTGGAGAGAAAAACTAAAAGAGACTAAGATTAATGGGCTAAAATGATTATTAGGCCTAAATTTGGGGTACTAAAGCTATATTTTTTAAACAAGTAACTTTTCTTGAAAGAAAATTAGGGGAACTACTGGCAACACACGTAATACTGCCATTTAACACAAATCAACCATGAGTACATCTTCCATGTGAATTTCAAAGGAAGCCTCTTATCCATACACATCAAAAAAGTTAATCAATATAAAACACACCTAGACTATAGCATCAATGTTCAATGTAGACAAAAAAAAAAAAAAAAAAAAAGAGCTACAAATAACTAAGTTTGGATAAAGAGGGCAAAAGGTGCTAGCAATTTCCAGATAGAGACTATATCAAAAATAAGCTCAGTAGGTTGTACTTTAAGAATGTGCCTAGTTGGAGTGTTGACTGTCTTAAATTATCAATAAATTGACTAATTCCAATTTAATCAAATATTTGGAGTACTTGTTTTTGTTAAACTTTCTTCATATGAATGAAGCTCTAATTTTTATTGGCATATTGATCTAAATAATCAAAACCTTTGCATCAATTATGAAGTTTATTCAGTCCTCTTAATTCTATCAACCTGTGCTTGAACCTCATTTTTTTTTCAATTTTGCCATTCAACTTAATTGCTATTCAAGTGCATGTTAAAGTATATTTGGAATACCAACAAATTGATAAATTTAATTAGCATCTACTAAACTTAACATGTATCTAGCTAACAATTAAGCTAGTTCTAGGATTTAAATAAATGTGAAAAAGTACCAATTGATAGAACTAGCAAAAATTCATAATTCACACAAAGATTTGAATTGTTTTCACATCCCATGGTTACAAAAGAAAGAAGAAAAAAGTAAATATAAAAAAAAAAATTGAAAAAAAAAAGCATATTGGACAATAAAAGATATGATATGAACCAAATCAGCATCATTCCCTGCTATTTGCAAGACAACAATCTTCCTAGGAATTATACCAACTCCTCTCAATATATTTAAAACTTAGCTCTAGTTGCATAACTAGTCTGGAAGTTGTTTGTTCCAACATTGAAATAATAAATCCAATATTGCTCCTTTGAAATTTTTCCAGTTACTTTCAGCAGGTAATTCCTTCACTCCAAATTTAAATTCAAATATGCATCATTTCAACTTTTCAACAGTCAACAAATTAATTAAATACAGCTCTATTTCCATCTTTACACCATTCAATAAATTAATTGAATGATTCATCCACCTTTCCATCTTTCTAACATTCAATGAATTATTGATAAAAGAAAATGTTAAAAAAAAAAAAGGACGTACATTTCAATTCACTTGGTCTCGCAATTTATCAAATGCAGCACAGCAGGTAGTCCTATTTAAATCTAGACATGGCACAGCAAAGGGATGAACAAAAGATTAAGCATTGGCAAGATAGAAAGGCACTGCATAAAAGGGCAAACCAATGAGGGAATGGCTACTGAAGGGATGGAAACAATTTTGGGAAAAGTTGTCTATGCTGTAACGCTTATTGATATAACAGTACAGTTAATGAAGAACTTTTCAAAGCCAAAGGAGATTAATGGCTCCCAATAAGGAATTATGTCTCTTGCTAAAGCAAAGTTAACTGTTGTTGCCCTAAGAATTTTTATCTCTAATGCAGAATTTAGTTTACTGTGTTAGAAAGTGTTGATGAAAAACTAAAAGTGACTGTTTCCTTAAGGCAGCTGAGAGCCAAAAAACATTAGAGAACTAATTTCACCCAAGACCCCATTAAACTTAGGGCCCCATAAGCTATAGTCATGAAGGAAATCTTTTTAATAAAAGAGTCCCCAAAATTTTAATTTAGTATTGTTGGAAGTTATTTTGGCCTGATTTTTAATGAAATCAGGTACCAAAATGCTCATGTGCCATACAATGTCAGTAATTTTCACTTAAACAATATGTCATCTTGCACTTACCACTTGCCATGTCATTATACACATCAAGAAAAAGAAAAGTGTTATCTAAATGGATAGAAAAATTTTATACTGTGATTTAAGGTTTTACATCTCTTTTTTCTCAATAAGTATGATGACATGGCAAGTGATTTAGTGAAAACGTTGAAGTGGTATGCCACTTCAATATTTCTGACACCAGATTTCCCAAAATTGGGGCAAAATGATTTTTGGCAATAGTCAGTTAAAGTTTGAGTTCTTTGATACAATCCGATTATAGCTTGATGAGGCCCCAAGTTGAGTGACCATAATTCAAATTAACCAGTTTATCTAGCTCAAAAACTGTTTAACATAGATTGAACATTTATGCCTTTTCTTCACTTAAGGAACTTTAAATCCTAAAGGATTGAAATGTAAAAGAGAAAGATCATAAATTTGCTGTATGAAATAATAGATAATCACTTACCAAATCACTGCGCTCAACCACTCGCCAAAGCTGTCTCCAAATATCTAGATTTTTCTCAAATGGAGTGAGGACAAGCTTCTCGTTCTCCTCAAGACTGAAGCAATTCAGAAGAAAAACAATAAATAATAACATAACATCTCAGAAACCACGATACAAGTAGTGAGTTAATAGACCAGAAGAAAAAGAAACACGAAGCAATTAATAAACACCGGAATGTAAGATGACCTTTAGCATATCAAAGGCTTTCAACCAAGTATTTTTCCTTCTCATAACAATTCACGGTTGAAAGTTAAGGATAATCACTACACAAAATCAAGAGTACTAGGATGCAACATGCTCCTCTTAGAATAATAATTGCCTAGATTCAATCCAAGAACTCTTTATTATAAATTATTGAACCAAGCCAACAATATAATGCCTCATGCCAATCATAAAAGCTGCTTTTGGTTGCACGGAATCAGGATCATTGGATTCATCCATTCTTTCAAATGAAAGTACCCATATAAGCATGAGTTATGACTCTAACTAGTAGAGTTGTATTTAAAAGGGAAAAAAAAAAAACAAGAAAATTCTTTGGAAATAACCTTGCGAGGCCCCGACGCCAGATTAAAAAAGACTCTCTTTCATTGGCATCAAGCTCCTCCACAGTCATTCCAGCATTCCATGGTGGTCTATAGGATAAGAAGCAACAAAAAAAAAGTACAATCAACGATATAATCTGATAATCAGATTAACATCAAAAGAGAAGGAAAGAATAAAACAAATACCTTCGAGGAACTCGAAGACTGCTAGCATACAATGCCTCTTCTTTCTTCTGCTGCTCTCTCAATTGATCAACTGTCATATCACTAGTACTTGAGCTCGAATCCCTGCTAAAACACCTAAATAACAGTTACTCACCAAATTAAACGGAACAAAGAATAGAAATTAAATTAATAACATTAAAGAAAGAAGCGAACAGGCTAATCGGTAGGTTCGGCGCAGGATGGTGGAGGGAGAAAAGACGGTCGGCCTCCTCGGCTTGCTCGATAACGGCGTCGATGTCGCTGATTTCAGTGACGGATTCCAGAACTTTTTTGTGAAGAGAATTATAAAAACGACCTTTCTCTTTGGATTGTCGGACCATCTGATTATGGTGCTTCACCAATGCTCTGCCCAGACCCGTCTTGTCGTCCTTACCCATCTTTCTTTCTCTTTTCCTTTGTTCAAAATTTCTTCGAAAATCTCTCTTTTGGAAGCTGTTTTCGCTTTTTGTTTTCTTTCCCAGAAAATCTCCTGGTGCAGGCGGCGGGGAAGGAGTAGGAATTCAATTCGATTTTGAGAAGTGTTGATACGGGCTGAGGGTTTACAGCAGAGGCAGCCGTGAACGGATTAACAGTACATCTAATGGCATGCAATTTTTAATTTGATATTAAATTTAGATTTTAATTTGATATTAAATATCTATTCGAATTTATCCCAAAAATAGTGATTTAAACTTGAAATTGGACCTCAAGTGAATTTGAATGATAAAAAATTTAGATATTAAATTCAATTCAATTCCGACTTAAAACTTAATCCGATTCAAACTGTGATTCAATTTTTTTCAATTAAAAATTTTTTTATGTGTTATTTATTTAAGATGCATTCGATAAAATTATAAATTTTTAATTTTTTAAAATTCAAAAATTATTTTTATTTTTTTATTATCATTTTAAAAAAACTGTTTATATATTTAAAATAGCATCATATTTTTTTAAATTATTTATATATATTATGATAATGATTTCAATAGTGATGGCGACAGAGACAATCGTTGCAAAAGTAGCAATGTAGTGTTGGCAGCAGCAGCAGTGGTGATGATGGCAGCGGCGGTAGGGATAATAGTGGCGACAGTGGTGGTCACAACAACGGTAGTCTAGTGATGGTTGTGGCAACGACGGTCTAGTGGCGGTAGCAACGACAGTGATGGTGGCTGGTGCCGGTTAGGTGATGGTGGCAATAGCGATGATAGTGGCGATGTGACGACAGTGATAGTAGCAATAGTAACGGCAGCCCAATGATGGTGGTAGTGGTGGCGATTTGGTGATAGTGGCAACAATAGTCTTGTTGTGGTGGCAGTAACGATGACAACGACGGTATGGTAGTGACGGTAGCTATAATGATAATGAGGATAAAGTAATTAAATTGTTGATAAAAATAAAATCTTGAAAATCATATTTTGAATTTTTTTAATTTTTTTTTGTGTGAAAATTATTTTTTAAATTTTTTTTCAATAACCAAAATGGAAAAAAATCTGTCGAATGTATCTTAATTTTATGTTAAAGAAAAAAATCAAAAACCAAAAATAAATTTCTATCTGAATGTAGGAAAAAATTTTTTAATAATGTGTTTTAAATAAATAATTACAAAAATAGGATGTGTTAGAAACTATTTATGGAATTTAGGTGTTAGTATGAAATCGCTGCCAGGTGCAACAATTTTGTCAGATGCACATAATTGGTGGGTTCGGTTTCAACCTGAAATTACTGAAGAAGGCAACAGTTTCAAACTCTGAAATCGCAAGTCCTGACAACGGTTTCAGTGTCTGAAACCATTGCCTCCTTCAGCAGTTTCAGGTTGAAACCGGACCCTTCCCTTCGACTATATAAATGCTGCTTAATATTTTATTTTGCTAAAACCCAAGTTTCTTTGCATTTCCTTCGTGTTAAATTTTTATAATTGTTATATGTAAATTTATCATAAATTTTACAATTTAAGGAGATAATATATTTTTGTCGACTAAATAAGAGTTTTTCAATATTATTCTGAAAGGTAAGTACAATTTTATAAAATTTAATTTGTAATTTTATATGTTTAATTTTAGGCTTCTTATATAATAATTTTGATTTTATTTACTCAAATGCAGATTGAAATTGAGAATTTAAAATCACAAGTTATGAAAATCGCAATTGTACTCTTTAAATAAGATAAATTAATAAATTTTATATATTTAATATTTATAATTTAAATATAAAAAATCATTATATAAATTATGAATATGTGGTATTATTATTATTATTATTATTATTATTATTATTATTATTATTATTATTATTATTATTACCTGTATTGTTATCATTAAAATGTAATTATTATTATTATATTAATTAATAATTAATTAATTATTGTTAATATTAGGTAAATATAATAAATATTATTAAAATGTGAAAAAATGAACCGGTAAAATTGTAAAAAAATAATCTTAAATATAATATTTAATATTGAAATGTGCTCTCAATATAATTTTGTCGAAGGTGCAATATAAAATTTAGATGAAAGTGAACAACGACGATCTTATAGCCATCGAGATGATGATATGTCAGTCAACTAAGACAGTCTGTAAGTCGACGGGATGGTAATTTAATGGGAACGCAGGCTAGTATCAGTTCAGGAGAAGGTCAATTACGACAGTCAGTTAGCCAAGTCGGTTAATTAATCGAAGGGTGGGTGATTTTTTTAGTAAATCACTTTTTGGAAATAGACCGGGAAGTCGTTCAACTCAGAGAATTTTTATTGAGAGTAGTAGTGCATAGCCAAGTCATGTTACAGAACCCAACAGTTAACGTCGTTCAATTTTCCATATCCCAAATGATAGTCGAAGGCTTTCTATTTCCAATGTTCATACCGATAGTCAGCATTGTTCTATTTCTCATATTCATGATGACAGTAGAAGGCGTTATGTTTCTTATATTCCTGATATTAACCAACAACCTTTTATTCAAGTGGTTACAGATGTAGCTCTTAGTCAGCAATGATAGTCATTTAATAGGAGATATGTTGATTTACTATATGATAGGATATTTGGCAACATTGAAATGTGGATACGAACAAGGAGATTGGATATAATCCTAATAATGCAGATTATGAAATTGAATCGTCAATTAATTTGGGGGATGATGATGATATTGAAGATGTTCCTATGTACAATGATTATATCTCATCCAATGATGATGTAGAGACAGAAATTGTTAACATGCAAACAGACAATGATGGCGAGGATTTCGATGATAGTAAATTTGCTAGTCCATTAGCATCTATACATCCAATTGAACAGACGGGTGAGGCTAACTTTGTGTTCCCATCGGAGCATTACTCAGAAATTAACTTCAATGCAGCCCAAGTTGATATTTCTGAAGATCTTCACTTTAAGATTTGGGATAATGTGTCCGAGTTATCTATCATAATGGTTTTTCACAGTAAGGATGAAGTCAAATCCAGCGTGAAAAAGGATTTAATAATGAGGAATGTGAATTTTAGAGTTGTGAAATCAAAGCCATATTATTGAGTTGTGCGATGCGCTCAGGCAGATGATGGCTGCAAATGGAGGTTAAGAGAATCTAGAAAAGGAAATAGTCCTTTTTGGACTACCACAAGATTTTAGGTACCACATTCATACCTTGCTTCTAACTTATCAATGGATCATCGACAACTGGGCTCTCAAATAATTCGCAATTGTATCATGGGTATGGTGAGTAAACAACCAACTCTACCTGTTGATGTTATTATTGTGTTTGTTAAGCAACAATTTAATTTTGAAGTATCTTACCATAAGGCATGGTAAGTGAAGATGAGAGCAATAAAATATATATTTGGTAATTATGTTGAGTGATATCAAAATTTGTCAGGTTTCTTAATTGCTTTACAAACGTATAATTCGAGAACTGTTTTTGAGTCTGTAATGCAACAAACAAATGACTCCTCGGTGAAGTAATTTCAACGGATTTTTTAGAGTTTTAAACCAGTCATAGATGGATTGGTTCACTGTAAGCTGATTTTGTTGATTGATGGTACTTTTTTAATTGGAAAATTTCAACGTACTCTGCTTATTGCAAGCACAATTAATGGTAACAAAATGTTGTTTCCAGTACCTCTGCTATTGTCGAGTCTAAAAATAAATCCAGCTAGGCTGGGAGTGGAATCGATTGATCAAATCCAAATTGCCTTAGACATCGATCGGGGTGGTGTCACTCGGTAATATTAAAATATACAAGTGGTACAACTAATGTCCAAATAACATTTTCATTAAGACAAAATTATGGTAATAAATGTAGCACAAACTTATACATCTCCTAGTCCATCTATAAAAAAAAGTATATCATATGTCACACTGACAACAAAATTTCCTTTTTTCTAAATGTGATTAAAAAAATTAATGAAAATTTTAAATTATATGTTAACCTAATCGTCACGCTGTAAGTCAAAATCCAGATGGTATTCCAAAATATCTTTACTGTTATTTTTTGTCAATTCCAATTATGATCGCCACCTTATTAAACATAAAGAACAACAATATACTATCAGTCAGCAAATCGAACGAACAAAATTTAAATAAATATATTTATTTATTTATTTCATAATTAAGGAAAAAATTTACCTGTAACCATAAGGCATTGACTAATCAAGAATATAAAGGTGAACAAATGGGGGCCGAATATGAGGTAGCATTTTCTAGCTCCACATTTGTAACAATTAAAGGTAACCCCCAAGTGAATTGCCAGTGGACTTGGTTACACGATATAACTCTCTATACAGACATGCGAGGATTGCAAAACCCCAGCTATACTCACCAGCAACTTGTAAATTCTCCAACAATGGGAGCCACATCAAATGTATACGACTATTTGACTATCTCAGACATAATAATCCACCGATACAACGGAGAATCCATGCTCGAGTAAAATATTGTATTTGATACTCGATTGCATCGGTCGGTAACAAATTAAAATTTCTTGACAACCATGTCAATTTAACAGTGTTTCCCCTTAAATCATCTTCATCGAAAACTTGACCCAAAAGAAGAACACAAAGAGCAGGCCAATTATGTTGTAAATGTCCAGTCACAGCATGTCCTTCAATGGGCAACCCAGTCAGTACAGCAATATCTTGAAGAGTTATTGTGGCTTCACCCACAGAATGGTGAAATGTGTGTGTCTCTAGTCGCCACCTCTCAACAAGTGCTGTTATTAATTCAGCATTAACATGAATTCTCCCAATTTACAAAACTACTTAAAATCCTGTTAATCGTAGATATGAAATTATTCGCTCCTCAATATTCCTATAATGACTGTCCATGCTGGCTCTGCGTTCTGGTAACACATCATGTTGAACCTACAAACAATTGAACCATTACTAGTTTATCCATAATTACGTACTTTAATTTATATTATGTAACACTAAAAAATACATTTACCATTCCATTCCAAATAGCATCCGCTCGATATCGCCGTTGTAGTATCAGGATATCATCCTCGATGGGATCGGGATTAATATGTTCTTGATTTCTAAATTGTTCCATTTTTTTGTTAACCTATATGATAATATACTAATAAATGTTATAATTGCATTGTCAACATTTTTCTCAAAAATAACTATTTATACGTCTACAAATTACTTGCCTTTTTTCGTAGATCACAAAATTACTAAATATATAACACCTTTCAAAAATAAAAAAACAAATAAATAAATAAATACTGATCGAAATTTGCATACTCAACATCAAATATAAAAATACCAACATTATAAATATATGAAAAGATCATTTTTAAAATTAAATATCAGTATAAATATGACAATAACAGTAAATAACGCATTTATATAATGTATTAAATTAATATTACAAAACAATTATCTAATAGGATTTATCATGACTAATACAATTAATTTTTTTTATATAGATCAATAATAAATTGAAGATAATTTACGACATTAAAATAAATGCACAGAATAACTAATTAAATTACTGATTAGAAATTTACTGTAATTAAATTACCAATTAATTGACAAATGATGAATTGATAATTTAGCAAAATTAGTATAAAAATGCATAAAATTACCAAATAATCATATTTTTCATTTAAATCTATTATTATAACATATTTAAATTTAAATATTATGAAATTACTTGTCTTTTTTCGCAGATCACCAGATTATCGAATATATAACTCCTGTCAAACATAAATTAATAAAACATTAAAAATATTTTTAAAATTTTTACTATAATTAATTATTAATTGTAAAAATTAATTTATTCACAATTAATTTTTACTGAATCAAAATTTATTAACAATACAATTTTATTAATTTATTAAATTATAAAATTCTTATTAAACAATTTCACATTATATTATAATGTCCAAACATGTAAAATTATCCTATTTAATTTTTATTATTAATATTTTCATAATTTATGTATATCTAATGTAACAAAAAAAATTAAATTTCTATATTACAATAACACAAAGAGTAAAAAATTATTACTTTTTCATAGATAATCCTCGATTGGAATACACTACAAGAAAAATCCCAATTCCCGATGGAAAATTACCGACGAAAAATTTTTCGTCACTATTTACAGACGGAAAAATATTTTTCGTAGGAAAAATTGTTGAAAAAATATGTATTGTGACGGAATAACATATCCGTCATAAATAACGGAGGAAAATCTTCTCGCCAAACTTTACCGACTAAAATTAGCAACGAATTGGAAAATTCCATTGTTAAATTGGTGCTAATATTACGCAGTTAAAATTGTACATAAAATTTACCAACGGAATAAATATTATGTCGCTAATTTTCCTACGAAATCGCCAATCTGTAGGTAAATTACCTACGAAAATTGAATTTCATAGGAAATTGCCGACGGAATTTTATTTCGTAGGTAAATTAGCGCCAATATTAAACGGCTAAAATTTTACACAAAATTTACCGATGGAATTAGAATTCCGTCGGCATTCCGTAGGTAAGTTACCTACGGAATTAAAATTCCGTCGGTAAGTTACCTACGAAATCGCCATTCTATAGGTAAATTACCTACGAAAATTGAATTTCTGTAGGGAAATTACCAACGAAATTTTATTTCGTAGGTAAATTAGCACCAATATTATGTGGGTAAAATTTTACACAAAATGTACCGACGGAATTTAATTCCGTCGGTAATTTTCCTACATAGGTAATTTATTATTGGAAATTGAATTTCGTAGGGAAATTACCTATAAAATTTAATTTCATAGGGAATTTCCCCCCATAAATAATTAATCAAAAATTAAGAATACTTTAAATTTAAAAAAAAACTAATTGCATATTATTTATTTTACTTTTATATATACACTAAAAAATAATTAATAATATAGTAATAGATAATTGGTAAAATAATATTTTAATAAATTATAATAAATATTTTACAAAATTAACATTAATTAATAATTTATTCAATGTATGCATGTAAAATCCATTCGAATTATAGATTGAAATGTCTAGTTCTATATTTAAATTATTTTAATTCAAACTTAATTCATCTATAAACTAGTCCATTTAAATTATAGATTGAAAATTATAGTCATATTAAATAAAATTTTCAAATTTGTTATTTAATATTATCATATTATCATATCTATTTTTTACTTTTAATTAGTTTAACCATTTGAAAATGTAAAATACAAAAGTTTGTATTCGGATATATTTTTCACACATTAACTTCATCTCCAAAATTGATTGCAATTTCAATGTATTGTATTAACTTTTGAAATTTTCCTCCAAAATATCTTCTACACATGGCTCATTGCTCTTCAAATTTTTTACTTTTTCTTCAAAATTCAATTTTAATGAGATTTCTATCAAAATTGCAAAAATTGAATTTCAATTATTTTTCCTCCAAGATTTTTTTTATTTAATTAGATTCAGCACCGCCTAAATTCCAAATCGCTTAGTTGGATCAGTTTGCTATATTTAACTGAAGCTTATTTTCTCGATGTTGAATGTGTTGCTATCAGTAAGGTTGTAATATCTAGTCATTCTATTAGTTGGATTTGTGTATTTCTTCGATCGGCATACTAGGTTTGGTTTATGCTTTAAAATGAAACTCAATTGAATTAACGAGTATAGTTTTGAACGTTACTGTTTTGGCTTTGGTACCATATGCTGACCATTTAATCACTTAAATTATATACTACTCAAAGTTATCATACTAAATTTGTCACTTATTACACAAATCAAATCACTAATAGTAAAGTAATTATTGGTTTTTCTAGTTTTTATATAAAATAATATAAAATAAATTGAAATATCCCCTCTTAGTTTAGGTTATATAGTGGTAAAGTTAGAATTTGGAATAATCAAGGAATATGATAAATGTGATGTGGACAATACATAGTATTTGGAATAATCAAAGAATATGATAAGAAATTCCGGTCGTTAAAAATGCCCTTTTAGCGGCCGATTTTCCCTTTGTTAATTGTTTTTCACTTTTAGTGAAAAGAAATCTGATCGTAAAAATTAACTTATAATGATCAAAATTTCTCTTCATGAATTGTTTATATCTTTTAACGAAAGAAAATCCGGTCGTTAATGATTACAAATGGCAACCGAATTTTCTATTGCTAAATGTAAATCCAATCATTAATATAAACAATTTAATTTAAATATTTCACGTATACCCCATTCACACTCCCACACATACATACATATCCAAAAATATAATAAACTCTTTTCATGAATTGCAAAAAACCAATTACAAAGTATACCAATATTTCGAAATTGTTTAACATTTTAATATTTGTCACATATAAATTTGTTTAGAAATATAGCCCATTGCTATACCAACATCTATCTAGCTAGAATTTTCATAAAAATAAATAATGAGCATCAAATCTTCGTTGTCTATTGATCGAAAAACCTATAAACATAAATTTATAATTAATATTCATTTATAAGGGCAGTAGATCAAATGGCTAAGAAAGTAAAAAATAATAATAAGTTTAATAATATAATAAAAGTGTGTATATTTAGAACAAATTAAATTAATCCACTTCGAAATCATTTCAAAAAGTAAATGCTGGAAGGAAGATTTGGTACATTGCACAAAATTAATTAGAACCCAAAAACAAAAAATTTCCTCAGCTAAAATAGAAGCAATATAAAATATACAACACAAATGGGCAAAACGAAACAAGATAGTAGAAAACAAACTTTATATGTTGAAGCCAAAATGACTAATTTGAATAGCCAACCACAAGCCATAAGTTTAAACATCATCAAATATCAAGCTCGATAATTTGCCCCGAAATATTTCTCAAGTAAAAAGCAAGTTTTCAATATGCGACAATCATCATCTCTGTGGCTGCTAAATAGAAACTCACAGAGGTTTTATGGTGCTCCTTTCTCCAACAAGTATGCAGAAATGCTTAAATTCATACCCCGACAAGAAGACTACAGTCATCCAATTAGCAATCAACTAAAACTAAAACCCACTAAGCAAAGAAAACCCACTAAGCAGCAAATACAAAGAAACAAACCAGGAGCTGTGAGTGAATCACTGATGGGACTATCTGTAAGATACCAAAACGGTGAATAAGAGAAGAAATTTCTAGCATATTATTAGAGAAGGAAACTTGAAAAAAGATGAAGAAGAAAAAAGGGAAATGTAAATGATCTGGATTTTTAACCAATTTCAAAGAACCTAAATCAATACTTAAAAACTGGTCTGTCTATATGACAATTTTACTCAACATCATGTCTCACAAATATGTTCTTGCATATAACAGGATTAAAAGGACCAGATAATGCAACAGCT